>CADDIJ020002415.1:0-61627 GCA_902809745.2 Tetradesmus lagerheimii | reverse complement strand
CTCATCATCTGTGGACAGCTCAGCATCAGGCTCAAGAGCAGCATAACGGTTAGACAGCACTAGGCCGGCGCGCTGCTGCTCGCGCCGGCCAACCTGGGAGAGGCCTGCATATGCCCCACGTGCGCTGAGAATAACCATGCCGTTGAAAGTGAACACAGCGCGCCAGTGCAGCTCACATTGAAGCTGCTGCTTCAGCATAACTACCATGCAGGCTGTCAGCTGGCGCACTGCAGACGATGGCAGAGTGAACACAACAGCTGTCTCTCCTGCCCAAAATGCTCTGCCAATGGGCAAGTCACGTGGTGCATTTTCTGCTGACATCTGCGCAATTGCACTCATGCCTGCCGCCCGCACCTGGTTGATGGTGGTAGCTGTCCTGCGCGGGCCAAACAGCTTCACCTGGTAACCCCAACTGTTCTCATCCCTGGTTTGGCGAGTCTGGGCGTGGCTAGACCCAGGACTCGGTCGGCTGGACGGCTCAGCCTCAATTGCAGCAGGGGCACCAGGTGTTGCAGCAGCAACAACACGAGCAGCGGCAGGGGGAGCAGCAGCTGCAGCAGGGTTTTCGGGGTTAGTAGAAAGCGCAGCAACGCTGGTCGTACGGTTCGCGGTCAAGGGTGTGTCCACAGATCTACCTGCGGCGGCAGCATATGTTTCAGTGAACACTTTATGCCATGCACCCTGCAGCCACACATGTGTGTTAGGATCAGGGCATACAGGGGCAGATGACGGGCCTGAGCCAAAGAGAGGGTCAGTGATTGGATGGCCTGCGCCATTAATCACCACATAATGCCTGGACAGGCGAGCCACAGGACCACAGGGGCCAGGAGCTGGCCGCTGGCCTGCAGGGGCCCCCGTGGCCTGCTGGCCTGCACTGCCAGGCTTTGTTCCTGAGACGTCCTGTGGTCCTGTGTCATATTTAGCAAAAGCTTGTGAAGTAGGGGCGGCAGGGTGGGCGGCAGGCACAAACCACACAAACAGCAAGAACACTGGCAACCGCAACAACAATCACAAATGTAGCGGCAGCCACATCACACCACATCGCACACAACAAGACACCTGCCACAGGATCGGCCACACGGCTGGTAGGTGTAATGATATGCTGCGTGTGATATACTGGTGCTGTTGCTCGCAGATGCAAATGTTGCTGACAGTTGCTGCTGTGCTGCTCATGCATATGCAGGCATGCTGTTCTACTGCAGCTGCTGCTGCAGAACTGGTAGGTACTGGAAGACAGGCGATCTGCAAAGGCACGCTGCATGCATTGCATCACGTTCAGTGCAATGTGACCCCACTTGGAGTTCCCGGTGACAGTAGCTCGCCAGGCAATCCGTCGGTCTGCTCCCAGCAGTTGTAGTGGGCGTGCTCCCCCTAGCACGTTGACACCCTTGCAGCCATTGCCAATGCCAATCACATGTTCCAGTGGACCATTCTGCTTATATTAAAGTCCAAGCAGCATAGCATCGCCTCAAGCGTGGCGTCGGATTCAGTGTAGTTGATGTAGTGCCTGCTGCCCTGTGCCCGAAGTCCACTGATCGCTCCCTGCACGCCACCCTACTTCACAAGCATCATGCAGACAACGGTTTAAAGAGATTAGCGCGCCCGTAGGCGCGCCTTGGGAGCAAAAAAAATTCGAACTGAAAGTTCGAACGCAAAGGCAGGCGCTGAGCGCTGGTCACCGTCTGCAGCAGCCGGTGTCGCTTGAAATGGTTGTTGTGATGGTTGAAGATGTAGATTTGGCTATTTGACGCGCACTGGCCTCCAAGGTCGCCACCCCCGCAAAGTGATTGATTGATTGATTGATTGATTGATTGATTGATCAATTGATTGATTGATTGATTCACCTATGCAATAAATACGCCCTCTTACCTCTTTTGTCGTGAATGCCATCCACCAAGCTCTGCGTGTCCTTGACATCTGACTCGTTGCAGGCAATGTAGATGCAAGGCTGCTCGCAACCCTGCTGCAGCCGCTGGCAGTACTTGAGCGCCGTCAGCCAGGAGCTGAGCACTGGCATCCTGCAAACGTCTGCATGGTGCAGTGTGCCATGACGTATTACGTATTCTGCTTAGTATGCAGCTTTGTGCGACAGCATGCAGTCAAGGCGCCCGTTACAACTGTGGCTGGGCACCACAAACTACACCACATGCAGGTGAGCTTGTGCTGCATACAGGCATCTCATTTCATTAACTACAGTATCTCCATACAGTTTGGATGGTGCTGGCATGCGAGTGTGCTTGACAGCCTGCTGCCATGGCTACGTGCTATGCAGCAGCAGTACATCGGCAGCAAAGTGCCACTGCAACAATGCCCCCTACCTGTAAGGCCGGGCGCCACATATTCGAAGCCTTTTTCACCCCGTAGTAGCTGCTTTCTGTGGGCTAGCCTGCTTTCAACATGCGGGGGCTCTGCTGTTGCTGCAAGGATGTCTTTTGCTGTGCTGCCACCCGGGCCTCCCGCCAGCAAGACTACCGTCAGCTGTCGCTGCAGCCCTGCCATTTTGCTATCAAGAACGACAAATATGTTCCTTTCTGTCTTCAACATACGACCTAGTCGACCGAACAGGCTTCCCCGCCAATGCAATCCCGCGCTTGCGTGCAGGATACGTAACGCTTGTAGAATACTCTGAAGACTTCAGGATAGATAGAAACATGAGGAACATAAAAGTCTGCAGTAGACATGCCTGTCAGCAAGTTGTGTCATATATCATATTGCCGTGACAGTTGAACTTCTGGCGCTAAGCACTGCTACACAGCACACTCATCAAGAACTCCCCTGCCTTCGAATACACGGGCAACGTATGAGGTGGACTGCCTCAGTTGAATGGGCAGACAAAACTTGAGAATTCAACAAAAAACGCATAATACAGCAGCACCCCACGCCATCATGGAGTGCAAATGACCTCATCTGCCATGCATGCAATCAAAGGTGCAATCCATTGGCCCCAATTCGGCTCATAATGCATGGGCGCTGGTACAGCAACGACGCTAACCAAACTTACAACACAACACCTGGTGCAAGCTGCCGCAGCAAACACTGCCTACAGCCAAGCCCAAACTGGTGCTCACTGCAAGCCAGCAGCTGTGCAGTGCGAACTTGTGTTGTTGCACCTAGGGCCCCTTGTTCCTGGGTGGTGGGTAGCTGCCTGTGTGGAAGGCCGCCTCCAGCCCACTCAGCCAGCCCCGCAGTAGCCACGCCAGACCTGCAGCAGCTGCCCAGCCGCCAACACGCAGCCCAGCCGCTGACAGCAGTCCGCCAACTGCATCAGGCTGCAGCAGCAGCGCGTCAGGCCCCCCAGGCAGCGGCAGCACAGCATTCGCGGCACCTGCTGCGGCAGCCAGCAGCAGCGATGCTGCTTTGCTGCCAAGGCCTGCTGCTGCAGGCGCAGCAGCACCTGCTGCTGCTGAGCTGCCTGCTGCTGCTGAGGCCGCAGCAAGTGCGGACACTGCTGCTGCAGCAGTGAGCAGTGCAAAGCCGCAGCAAAGAGCTGCTGTCCAGCTCAGTGCCTGCCGACCGGTCTGCACATGCTTCAGCGCTGCCTGGCACTGCGCACAGTGGGCTGTGTGCTGAGAGTACCTGCAGCAGCAACACATGCAGCAGCACACACCATCCTGAGCACCGCTTACATACCGCCAGTACCACCAGTACCAGAGCTGCTGTCACCATGCGTTGCCTGCTATGACTCTTACAACCTGCTGATGCGTGCGCCGTACATGCATGCACCACAGCACAATTGAGATACAAGTGCAGCAACAGCAACAGCTGCAATACATTGTGCATTGCATCAGGCACCCAGCAGCAGCAGCAGCAGCAGCAGCAGCAGCATCAGGCCCACCTGTCCAGCAGCTGTGTGTGGCTGAGGCGTGGCTCCAGCTGGGCCCTGTACTCAGGCCGGCCCACGTCACCAAAGGGCCCGCCATTGCCGTGGTGGCGGATCCAGGAGCGGAAGGCCACCACGTACGTGTCAGCCTGCAGGGGCAGCACCAGCCAGCAGGCAGGTGGGGATGGCAGGCGCAGACCTCAGCTGAACCAGTGAGCACCCTCTGCCAGAATGCCCAGGACGGTGAGGCCATGACGCTCGTTACAGCAGCAGGAAAGACAGAAAAGGGGGCAAGCAGGCAATGGATATGAATAGCAGAAACATGCAGGCTTGCCACATACGCCCACTGCTTGCACCTATACTAACCTAAAAATTAGGTCAGCTAGCCCCTCCTTGCTCAGCGCTGCTGCCCCTCACCGTGCTGGGCATGTAGTAGGCCTGTGCCGCGCTCTTGCCCTTAGCCTTGGCAGCCACAAACTCAGCCTCCCCGTAATGCAGGAAGATCTGGTCGTCCTCAAGGGGCACCTGTTTTGGTTCGAGCAGAAAGCAGCAGAGACACCAGGACAAGTACCTAACAATAGACCCAGCGTCCAGTTGAGCAGCACATAAGCCAACACAGAACAGCATTGAAGATAGTGCATGCAAAGTCCTGGCAGCTTCCAGCTGTGTGCTGTGTAACAAGCATCTGCACTTCAATGCTGGACGCCTGGTACACAACACACGATGCTGCTGCTGCTGCAGCCGCACCTGCGTGCCGAGGTGTATGGCCCAGCCTGGTGCCGCCTTCATGAGCAAGCCAGGCAGCTTGGCAGCCAGGCCTCCCCCGGTGAACTTGAAAGCGTTGCGGTTCAGCAGCCTACAGGCACGCAAGGCAGCAGCATAGCACACAGGCAATACGCGTGACGGCCCTACACCCTACCCTTGACACAACTATCGCAGACTGCAACGATTTGCTATTAGCTGCTGCTTGTGGACCCCATACAAAACACCACAATGACATCACCCAACTAGTGGCTGCACCTGCGATACTGTGTGTACTCGCTCTGCATGCCCATCTGACTCCTGCTGCCTGGCTGCACGCGTGCCGCTGCTGCTGGTCCTCACCTGCACTTGCCAGGCCCAATAGGCACTGCATACACCACCACCATGCTCTCGTAGCCGCGCTGCTGCGCGTCTATCTTGTGCTGCATGAAGCAGGGCGCCACAAACGACGTCTCCTGAGGCCCCAGTGCCCCTGCGCGTGGCCCTGTGGCCCAGGCCCCCCTGAACCCTGCTGCTGAGACCTGCTTGGTGAGGCGCATGTCGTACGCGCCGACTGTGTCTCTGCTGCTGATGGACTTGTGGTGCGTGAAGGGCACGTGGCTGGCATCAAGCACGTTCTCCATCAGGCTGGCCCTGCAGCAGCAGCAGGGTGAAGGTGGCAAGCAGTGAACATGCTCAGGTTGTAGCACAACAAACAAGCAGCTCGGCTTGGCACGTGCACGTTGCCCCTGTGAAAATGAAGTCAGACAGCAAAAAGAGAAAGGTCGGGCACGCCACGAGCAGCACAACACTGAACAACCAAAGCAGCAGAGTGCAGACACGCACCCCTGCAGACACGCAACTCTGCAGACACGCAACTCTGCTAGGAGCTCACCAGCGGTACAAAGAGGCCTGGCCTGGGGACAGCACAGAGCAGCGGTTCAGAACCAGCTGAAACCCTCTGCAGCACCAACCATGCAGCTGCCCGATTAATGCCATCAATGCAACTCAGGCCCTACTTTTGCCAGTGATAAGGCACTGCCCCGCTAGGCATATGGCCGCTCACAGGCATGCAGCTAACACACGTGTCACAAAGCCACAAAGTTGACGCATCACTGCAAGCTGTGCCTAAGAGCCTCACCAGTCATAGGGCACGTCCCGCCAGGTGTCCTGCACCAGCCAGGCAGGGTCGTCAAACTCAGGCACAACAGGCAACCCGCTAACATCAACACCACCGTCATCAACATGCCCTGCAGCAGCACGAATGCTGCTGCTGCTGCCAGCGCTGGCCCATGCTTCACTGCCACTTGCACCAAGCGTTCCGCTGCTGGCTGTACTGAAGCTGCTGCTGCTGCTGCTTGATTGCAGCTCATCGGCGTCGTCTGATGCCACGGGCCTCTTGGGCAGGGCCTTGGGCTTGACAAACAGCAGGCCCTGGCGCACTACACAGGGGTAGGGCGTGGCACATGCTCGCGGGGTAGCCCTGTGGCCCTCCTGCAGGCGGGCAGGCAGCAGCAGCAGGTGTGTGCACCACAGGAGATGCCCAGCTACAGCTGCCCCTGCTGCTTCTCCATTACAAACCAATGTAGCATATGCCCTGCCAAACAGGCGCATGAATAATCCACCACACAATGCTGCACAACAAAACACTGCGACTTGCAGGCAATATCTCTGCCTGCCAACGCTGCTGCATTGCCCGCCGCGCATCACACCTGCGGGATGAGCTCGCAGCCCCCCGCGCCGTTGAAGGCCCAGCCATGGTAGGGACACTCCAGCAGCCCCCCTGCAGTGATGCGGCCCTCTGACAGCAGCACGAGCCGGTGCGGGCACACGTCAGCAAACGCCCGCCAGCTGCCACGGCTGCTGCTGCTGCTGCCGCTGCTGCGGTGGCTGCGGCCTGATGTTGCTGGCTGGTGCCAAATGACGAGGGGGATGCCCATCAACACAAACCTGTGCGGCACTGCTGGGTCAAAGTCCCTGCAGCATGAAGGCCATGCAGGGACGGGTACATTATGACAACACAACAGCACATGCATTCACCACTATATGTGGTTGCATGGGCACCCACATGTGCATCAACTGCTATTACGATGATGTTCGGACTGCTGGCTCAACGAGCATCATCTACTGGAATATACATGTGCATGCATACGGCTCACTTCAACTGTCAATATGTAGTGCAACACTGGCCACCCCATGCATGCAAGGCGTTCAGCCACTGCTGCTCACTTGATGAAGCCAACAGGGTACCACTGGTCCAGCCAGTCAAAGGCATGCATGCGGTTGAAGGGCGCATCCGGAAAGTCTGTCGACATGACATTGCGGCTGTAGCTGGACGACCGCACATCTCTGCACAGGTGCGCTGCACAGCTGCTGCTGGTGATGCTGGAAGGTGCATGCTGAGGTCGCATCGCAAGCTGTGCTGAAGGTTTGTGTTGGTGATGCCCTGTGAGCCGCCTTGTGCTGGGTAGACTGGGTCTGGCGCATGGCAGCGCAGGTATGCAGGCCTGCTGGCTGTTCTGCTGGAGCAGCATGCTGCTGCTGCTAGGCTATGATGCCCAAAAGGGTTTGCTTTAACCTTGTGAGTGACCGTGGCTAAAAACTAATTACAGTAACAACAACTTGCAGCACAGATGCAGGCTGCAACCCAGCAGATCACTCGAGTGTCGAAACTGCCACACGCTTCCGGTAGCTCAAACGTACGCAGTTCGCACACGGACTGGCCTCAAACAACGCAGGATGCACCATAAATCGACACGACTTGATATCAACATGGCCAACATGGCGTAGGGCTCATTCACGGCGTTACATGCAATTCTTGTCAGGCAACACGTTGTCATCTGTCATCTGATCAGAAGCTGTGCCAGTCTGAATGCTGCTGACAGCTGCTCTACCAGCAGGCACTGCGAGCTTGATGTTGTCACGCTACAGTCATGGGATGCATCAACGAGTGCGTTGAAGTAGTGTCTTGCAACGCCGCAGCGGCAACGCAAACCAAGCATATGCGCTGCAAGCCTGAGGTGGCGCCCAAGCCATGCATGCTTCCCTGAAAGAGGAAGCTCAACGTGGCGCCAGCACATACAGCACTAGCTGCTAAGTGCTGGGGCTTCACAAGCACATTAACCCTCGCCAGCAGCATACTACGTCTGCTTAGCGACCACAGACATGTACTCTGCTTTCCCGCCTGCTTTCTTGCTGGGGTACACTGCTTGTGTGCTCGAACTTCAAGTACACGGGCAGGCCCTGGCCCGTGCTGATGTGGCTGGCTGCCTGCAGGTCATGCAGACCCAACTGGCTGCGTGGCTCAACTGCTGTTGTACACTGCTGCTGCAGCTGAAGGCGCAGGTGCATCAGCATGCGATGGTGCAGCTCCACCGACAGCTCCTGGTTGCCCTGCTGTTGCCATAGCTCCGGCTGCTGCTCCCAATGCACTGCTTGCTGTGGCTGCGCAATGATATCTATCACGTTGCCTTGGGCTTTGGCTTGGGGCCCAGCAGCAAGCTCCACACATAAAAGGCTGCACAGCATGCAGTGGCATCACGTGTGAGGCAACTTGCAGGATGGCGCGTTTGACACTACGTCAGGGCCAACAGACCATAGTCTGCGGCATGCAAGGAGGTGTAATGATCAGCACTAGCAGCGGGTTGATGTGTTCTGTGACAAGGAACATGCGCAGCACATTGTCCAAATCCGCTCTTTGACATCCGGTGATTGCCTGCTGCCCGCGGATGCTGCTGCCAGGTCTCACAGCTGTTACCCCAGCACGCGACAGGACCTAGTCAGGGCAAGCACTGATCTTGAAACAAACATGCAGCTTCATGATACAATATCGTCATGGGGCGAATACTATTGCAAGCTGTTGACGAAGTATGCGCTGAATGTGCGCCAGGGGGCCCACCTGTCATTGCAGCGCTCAGGCCAGCAGTGAGCCCAGCAGGCATGAGCTTGCCTGTCGCGCTGTAGCGCTCATACATCACATATGTGAGCCCTGCCGCCACCAGCAAGCTGATTGCAGTCGCTGGCTTGCATGCCTTGCCCTTGTGATATGAGTCCAGGGACCATTTGGACATCAAGCCCAGCAGCGCTGCTGAGCCTAGTCCAGCACCCAAGCTAGCCATGCTGCCATTTGTGATGTAGCCTGCCACGCCACCGATGGCCAATAAGACAGTATAGATAGGAGAGAAGCAGAAGTCGTACATGTTGTATTGCTGCACTGTGTTTGCGTGGTGATGTTGTGGTGCTTGCTGCTGTGCAAGTCTGTTGTGGTGGTTGATAACTATATCACAAGTATGCCACGCTCAAAACAAGCAGATCAAGCGCTCCACAAACTCTTAGTGATTGAACGAAGTGGCCCAGCACTGCTGAGCAGAGTCAAATATGGTGGGAACTGCCGAACAGCAAGTCTGAGCAGCAACACCTCAACCCCATCGGACTAACAAGCACAGCCAGCAGGTTGAAAGTGCCAGCGTAGTTTACATACACAAAATCGTTTATCACTGCGACAACCAGATAGATCCACCACGCCACGCCAAACAATCTCGACCACCCAGCCCGCCAGTTGTGTCGCTCACAGGACGCTACGTTAAGTGATCACGGTTAATACAGACTTACAATGTCCCAATCATTACTGCAGCGGTCGAGCATGCAGCGCTGCAAGTGTTTCAGCAGCAGCAGATGGCAGGGTGTGGCTCCACACAAACCCAGCAGAGCCACAGTGGTGCACAGGAGAGCAGTAGTGACAGCGGCTATGACACCTCAGGAAGAGCTCAGGTGAGTGAAAGCATGGAGCAGGCCAATGAGGCTGGCACCTGTGGCTGCCATGCTGGTCATGCAGCACCAGCAGCACCTGGCCTGACAGGGCCTGGCAGTTGTGTAGCACCAGTGCCTGCTGGACAGGGTGCACCTGCGTCCTGCAATTGCCCACCACACGACACGTGTCGTGCCTGGTGTGCAACATCATCATCATGTTACCCATTAAGCCGTGTCGTGCCTGGTGTGCAACATCATCATCATGTTACCCATTAAGCCGTGTCGTGCCTGGTGTGCAACATCATCATCATGTTACCCATTAAGCCGTGTCGTGCCTGGTGTGCAACATCATCATCATGTTACCCATTAAGCCGTGTCGTGCCTGGTGTGCAACATCATCATCATGTTACCCATTAAGCCGTGTCGTGCCTGGTGTGCAACATCATCATCATGTTACCCATTAAGCCGTGTCGTGCCTGGTGTGCAACATCATCATCATGTTACCCATTAAGCCGTGTCGTGCCTGGTGTGCAACATCATCATCATGTTACCCATTAAGCCGTGTCGTGCCTGGTGTGCAACATCATCATCATGTTACCCATTAAGCCGTGTCGTGCCTGGTGTGCAACATCATCATCATGTTACCCATTAAGCCGTGTCGTGCCTGGTGTGCAACATACCCGAAGTGCATACGTGCAGCTGTCAGCAATTTGAAAGCGCTCCCTACCGCCCTGCCCGCCACCTTGCGCCTGGCTTGCTGCTGACTGTGCCGCAGGAAGCTGGAGACAGACCGCATAAACTTGCGCTCAGAAGCAGAGGCACCATTCAGGTGGGGTGGCACGACTGCGCACGGCATCAAGCGGCAGCCCAGCTGGGGGTAGCTGTAACTGCAGGTGCTCAGCGACCAATGATCACCCAGCATCCCAGATGCAAACCGTTTCAGCAAACTCTGTCTGCTACAGCACGGGGGTAGAGTCACAATGCTGCCTGTCAGCAGCATATCGAGCAGCAGCAGCAGCAGCCGCAGGGCCAGTACTGTGAGTCCTCAATGCCCACCGCAGCATTCCCGGCCTGTATCCTCACACCTGCTGGCGCTCTGCTGTCCGCGCTCATGCCGCCAGGTCGCTGCGGCTGGTGTTTTACGGCTCCAGTGTGGCCAGCGCAGGCATCGCCTTCCTCATCTCCATCCCGCAGCTCATCGGTGCCACAGCAGGCGCACCCGGCGCGCTGCAGACAGACGCAGTGCTGCAGAACATAGGCATCAACCTGGGCGCGGTGGCGCTGTTCGCGTGGCTGTTCTCAAAAGACTGGCAGGTGCGGCACCAGCAGCAGCAGAGTGGCCAACACATGGCCGCAGGAGTTGGGTCGCTGGATGTACGTCACGCACATGCCTGTGTCAGCCTGCAGCATGGCCTGTGGTTGCGCAAGCATATCAGCTTGTACGCCGTGCATCAGCTGTATGCTTGCCTGCTGTGTGTGATAGCAGGCGCGTGCCGCTGTGTCGTGGCTAGTAGAGGCCCAGCTTAAGACCACCAGCACACCATTTGTGACTGCTGCACTGTCAGGACTTCCTGCTGTACTTCATTGTCCCGTCTAGGCCTGGGTCGCGCTGCCGACCTAGCTGTTGCGCCACCTATGCCACCGCCTGCAGGCTCGTGAGAAGCAGATGGCGCGGCTGGCGCGTGAGGAGGCGCTGGCTGGGCTGACTGTGCAGCTGGGCAACGGCAAGCGCGTGCGGCTGGGTGATCTGCAGGGCACGTCACGCGTGGTCATCGTGGCGGGCACACAGCAGCAGGTGTGGGGTGTATGTGTGTGTGGAGGGGGGGGATGGGACCAGCCTAGGGTCGGAAGTGACACAGTCTGATGTTCACACCAGCAAAAGCATGCAGCGCGATTGACGTCAGGCCAGCCACCAGTGCATCATGACTGGCAACTGCTGCCAGTGCTGCCAACGTGCTGTGTTCAGGTGTCTGAGGCGGTGGCTGCTGCTGAGCCGTTCCGGGAGCAGCTGCAGCGCCGTGGCGTGTTTGTGGTGCCGCTGCCGGTGTACGGCGAGGACACAGGTGCGGCTGCTGACCCATGCAGCGTGATGCCAGCAATGCTTTGGCGGTGTTGCTGCTTGCTGCCTGCTTGGCACCTGGTGTGTGCTGCTGTGCTGTAATTCGTTGAGCTTGTGCAGTACATCAGTCATGAGCAGCATCGTCTGCCCCGCTGGCACAAGCAGCAGGTTCCAGCTGCATCCACACACCATAAGCAGCTACGCTGGTGAAAAGCAACCCACTCTCAACACCCACATCACTGCTGGTGGTTACCTCCCGCATCACTGTGCAGGTGCCTCCCTGCCGTCGCCAGGCAAGGATGAGCTGCGCTGGCGCGCCCAGCCGCTGCAGCCGGCAGCGTGGCGCGAGTGGTTTGGTGCGCAGCTGGCGCTGGCGCCCAATGCGACGCCTGAGCGGGGGCTGTACGTGGGGCTGCGGCTGGACGGCCGGGTGCGTGCCAGCGGCATGGGCCAGCCGCCCTGGGCGCGCTTTGCTGTGGAGCTGGCGCCACTGGAGGGTGAGCGCAGGGCGAATACTTGCGAGTTGTGAAGCGTCATGACAGGAGGCTGCTTGAGGCAGCCTGCTGGATGTGCAACCTGGCGACATGCGACAGCCTCAAACATTTAGAGCTCATGCATGGTGATTGATCTGCTGGAATAGTTTGCGGTTGCTGATGCTTCATTCAAGCTGCTGCTGATACTGCTGCTGTTGTTGTTGGATGCTGATGTCGTATGTTGCGCAGGGGAGGGCAAGTGGACAGGCTTCATGGATGGCTTCGATGGCAAGGTGTGACAGCATGGTGAAGCGTTGATGGTGGCGGCGGCCTGAGCGCATGGCAGGCCGGGCTGCCTGGGGCAACCGCCGCTGTGCTCTGCTGAGATGAAGAAGGGCTGTCTGGCAAATGTACTGCAGCTGAAGACATCGAGTAGGAGGCGCTCCATGTGCACGCGTTGGTGCTGCCTTTCTGGTGGTTTTTGCTGAGGTACCCCAGATTTGACCACATCCAACATTTTGCATGGGCAACTTGACGGCTGGGGTCATACAGGTGCACCGAATTCTGTGCCTGCATTTTGCCCTGCCTTCTCAACTGCGCATCAAGCACATGCATTGCGAATCACGTACATGATTGCTGTGGGTACCCACCGGTGTCTGGATCACACAAGAGCTTGCATGCAGTTGATGCCATGCAGGCTCATTTTGCAGTTAAGACAGCATCCACAGCTTTTTGGCATGTTGTTTTGGTACGAGATGATGGGTCAAATTCTCCTTTTTCGGTTTGTGAGCCTTCATATTTGATACGCTCTGGGGCTTTGTAGCCTGCAATGCTGGCGGGTGATGTGGTAAGACGTTTCCTCTGAGCATTGACTGGGCGAGAGGGTTGGCAGGATGCTGATGGTCTCGGTTGTTGGCTGGCAACCCACGCTGTAGCAGGTTGGTTCCGTGGAAGGTCCAGTTGAAACGCCGTCAAGTGAGTGCACTGGCGCAACAGCTGTGACGCAGTGTATTGTAATCATGACGTACATGCTCCGGAGTTTGAGGACTGCGCTTTGCCTCGACTCAAGCTTGAGTGGCGGTCATTCAGCATCATGCAAGTTGCCGCTGGTGCGACTGGCAGTCGCTGTCGGCATCATGCACAGTGTGCCAGCCTTCATCATCATCATGTTACCCATTAAGCCATAGCATCAACGCCATCGGCCCCAGTGTGCCAGCCTTAGAATCATTCCCCGGAGGACGCCAGGCTGGCAGTCTGAACTTGCGTAAACAGGCTGACGTTCAGAAGGCGTCAGACGTTGCTGTCATCGTCACATTCACACACATCGGGCAATGAGACGGCGGCGAAGGCCCTTCACAGTTACTAATAGTCGGGTTGTACAGGGTGTCAGTGCCGTTACCGCCAGCAGAAGTTGTAGGTCACTGTTGCTAGCAGTGTGAAACTTCCATTGAAGCCAGAGTATAGCACAGTAATGCCCCTACAACACATGCCAGTGCTCCAATGCCCCAGTCTGGAGCATTTGTTCGCAGCCAACACATTATCTGCGAATAACGCCTGCGGCTAGCCTTGCTGCAGGCAGCTGGCATCCTTGTATTTGATCACTGCAGCCCAGCCTGCCGTGCTGCCTGTACGAGCTCATGTGGCAGCTTGTTGGTCACGTAGCCAGGCCCAGGAGGTGGCAGGCCGTGCTGCGCTGCTGCAGCAGTGATGGCAGCCATCACCTGCTCAGGGCCAGCACCGCCACCTGGCACCACACCAGAGCCTGCTGCTGCCATGTGTGACGGCACAGACGTACTGCTGCTGCTGCTCCCGCTGCTGCTGCTGCTGCTGCTGGTGCTTGCGCTGCTGTGTGCTGTGGTCCAGTCAATGTCGATGAGGTTGGTGGCCACTTCTATTACGCCAGGTCCATGTTGCAGCGCCATGGCCTGCGCAGCAGACAGGCACGGCAACAGCCAGTGCTGATGATGCTGCTCCAGGCTACCGGATTACTGCACGGACAAGCTGTTAAGCAACACCACCGCTTACAGCAGTGAACTCACCAATGCCATGGTGTGACGCAAGTTTGTCAACGCGCACTGCAGGATGCGGCGCCCAATGCATGTTGGTAGCGGTGTTGTAGGCCCAACATACTGCAGCATTCCAGGTGCATGCCAGCTGCCATGGAACACAGGTCGAGCGCAAAAGCACATCAGGCTGTCTATGCAGATGCCGCAGCACCCACCTCTACGCCTTGCAGACCGCCGCCACGAGTGGACACTGCCCTGGCCACAGCAGCAGCAGCAGCCCTATCTGCCGTGAACAGCGGCACATTGAAGTTCACCACCCAGGGCACTGCGCCTAGCGTCACCACACCAGCAGCAGGAGGTGCGCTGATGGGTGCCGCATCAGGCGGGTAGTGGCTCAGCTGCTGCTCTGGTAAACTGCCGGCCCAATCTGCCTGTTTGCTGTTGCTGCTGCTCTTGAAATAGCCTGCAGCCACCAATCCCGCAATGCAAACAAAGCTCAGTCAATATGCACAGGAAGCACTAGGCCCTACACCTGCAGTGTCAGGCGAGCAGGCAGCAAGGCAACTGCAAAACATGCAAGACTCTTGCATGCTGCACTCATGATGCGTGCAGCATGCACGCAGGGGCAGCCGCTGCCCACCTAGCTGCCGTCGTATTTCAGCCAGCCGCCTGCCTGCAGGGTGAGCAGCTCCATAGTAGTACACCGGCAGCCCAAATGGTGCTGCTGCAAGCTGCTGGCCTAAGCCTGTGGCTGCATCTGCAGCATGCTGCAGTGTCGCCTGCTGGCCCAGGGGGTGCAGTGAGACGTGGTCCAGTACGCCTAGCCGTGGGTGGTCTGCTGCATGGCTGCGGAGGTCTAGCACCGACAGAGCTGCTTCTGCAACAGACAGCACTGCCGCTGTAAGCTGCGCTATGCACAGCAGAAGAGGGCACAGGGAGATGTGACACATGTATTGGTCAGTATTGGTGTGGAAGATGCCGCCGCACTGGTCGAGCCTAGGCAGTGCTGTGATAAATGGCAGTCCCTGATGTTGCTGCTTGAAGCATGGTGGGTTCTGTGTCAGGCAGGTGGTTCTTCTTGCCAGCAGCAGTTGAACCCCCAGCCCTGCTGAGCACATCATTGTACCTCTGCACTGTTGGTGGCTACCAGTGTCAAGCCTGTCCTGTTGTACGGGACATCGACAAAAGTGTTGGCGAGCGCCACACTGGGCGGTTTCCGGCAGAGCTCCTGCAAGATTCACAACGGCTCATCATCAGGCCTGCCGCACTTCATGCTGTTGGCCATCCCAGGGTGAGGCACCCGTCAAGCAGGTGTGGCCTACCTCTAGCCGCTGAATGAGCTGCACGTTGCGACCCTCTGATATGTAAATGTTGCATCCTACGACATTGACAGAAGCATCAGCTTGTGTATCATGTTTCAAGCTGGCAGCAGTAGCAGCAGCAGCAGAAGCAGCACTGACCAAGCAACCGCGAAAGAGCCATGATGTTCGCGGGCACAAAGAAAATACGCAAAGCAGGACGTGGTCTGACTATATTTGATGAATGCGCCAAGCAGTTCAAAGATCGGAAACCCTTGTCAGGTCACCCGTCAAACAACACAATGCCACGCTGGATATAACAATGAACGCCACGCATGAAGCGCCACAGTCGATGCTGACTTGACCGCTGCAGAACATTGTGGCTGCAACAGGCGTCGGTCCAGGGTTGGTTCGAACTCCACATTTTGAAAGTTGGCTGCCAGGAGTGTTCTCTTGCTGTGCTGTGATGTGACTGCTGCTTGCCCCAGCTTACCCATCATCGCTCTCTCAGTGTCGAAAGTTAGCAGTGATTATGCTGCATTTTATGAAGCAGATGGAGCAGCAAAGCAGACGCTTGATGGTTGGCGTGACGTGTATGTTGTGGAGGCAGCTAGCGCTGTTGTGCTGTGACAGATGCAAGATCGCAGCATCTGCGCAGATGTCCTTGCAGTGTTGCAAAGGTAACACTCCTAGTGTGATCAGAATGATTGTTGTCAGCAACCAACAGCAGCGTCATGCTTTCCTTACTTGTGTTGATGATGATGCTTGCTTGGTTGGATGCCATTGTCTATACTGCCATCGTCGTGTTCAGCACAAATGTTGCAAGCATGCTGATGGAGTGCAAAGCGGCCTTGTGCACGGTGAATCCTGACCATGTCATATTGGCAGAATACACCAACACTGCCACATCATAACACATGTGTAGCCCCAATTATGGCCCCCACTAGTACTCCATATCAACCCAACCCTGTTCCCTGTGTTGCGCGCATCACCAAATGACCTGCCACACTCAGGTTCAATGCAGTGAATATGTGTTGCAACACTGTGCTTCTGTCCGCAGTGGAATGTGCCAGTGGACCGCTGGTTGACAAGGATGCGGCGCCAGCGCACCATCGCGGGATCTGGTGCTGCATGGTGCCAAGTGGACCATGATCCGCAACAACTGTTGCAGCAGCGCACGCCAGCCTGTCAATGCTTGAGACAGACAGACGTCGCAAGTTGATGGTGCTGCTACCTGTGCACCGGTGACTTCATCACCTAGCTTGGCGTCAGTCACCTGAGGCTTCTGGAGTCAGTGGTCAACTGACAGGCTGTAGCACAAACCCTAACGGTGTGCTCACCATGGCTCCTCCCCAAATCCATGTTTGTAGTCAGAGCAGTGCTTTGCTTAGGCTGCTCATTCTGCTACGTGCGAAGCAGACGAGTTGAAAAAGACACACTTCGACCTGCGAGCTTTTCGCGCATCAGCTCAACTGGGCTATCTGCATCACTCAAGCTTTCATTATTCTGTGTTAGCCATCTGGTGCGCACCTCGCTGTTGTTGGTGCTGCTGTCTTGACTCGGTCTGCTAAAGACTGGGACAGCAGCACAAGTGGGGCAGCATTGCGCTGAACCAGCATAGTCTTTAATATGAATTAAAAATAGTTAACTGTAAAAATGACGGGAGTCTGACGTGTTGCTGTGATGGTCTGCTCACAGGTAGCAAGGACAGCAGTACACCACCTCCACAGCAATCAGGCTCCTGCTGTGAGCGCTACCATGGCAGCGCCGATAAGGTGAGGATGTGCTTCAACACCTGAAATCCGTCTCAACCGGCTTATTCAGCTCTGCTACCTCCCAGGTCAGCTCCAGCTGCATGTTTTGTGCCTCAAGCACTTCTAGTGACTAACACCTTGGCCCCGCCTCTTGTACATTCAGGCACCACCTAGCGTAGTGGGCTTCAAGTTCAACCCAAGGCATGGAGCAAGAGCATCTTCAGCTCCCTCCTGGCCAACATGCCGAGGATGGTGCTCAGCCAGTGCTGAAGTCTGCCTTCAGCTGTAGTGATGGCACATCCTCACACACAAGCACCTCACACAGCAGTGGCGCTGATAGTGCCAGCAGCAGCAGGCAAAACCCACGAGCATATCAGCAGCAACAGCAGCAGGAGCAGCTTCATGCAGCTAGCTCAGTCCCCAACTCATCAGCGCCGCCTGGGAGGCCGTCCTGCCAGCAGCAGCCAGGCAGTCTGGCAGAGTTGAATGCACTTGAGGCGAGACTAGGGTCAAACAGCAGCAACCACAGCAGCAGTTCAGCAAAGGACCTAGCAGATGTATCACGCCGCCTGAAGAAGCTGGAGCGTGCAGTCAAGGCGCACTTGCTTGCAGGACAGCGCGGCCTGTCCAGTGGCGGAGCCAGCATCCTTGCATCTGCATCCGGCGCGCAGCAGCAGCACAGCATGCTGGGCGGTGATGCAGCAGCTAGCTTTGGCAGCCCTGTGTTGGCGCCCCCCAGTTTTGAGGATGCTGGCAGTGCTGCTGCTGCTGCTGCTACTGCTGCATCTGGACCACGCCTGTCGGAGCGTGTGCAGCTGCGTGAGACGCTGTCTGGCATCAAAACAGACATCGCAGACCTGGCAGTGCGCCAGGTGGAGGCACAGATGCTGCAGCAGCGTGTGCTGCGGCTTGAGGCAGTCATTGCTGGTATGGGTGGCCTGGGTGCCCTGACGGGTGTTACAGGGCCTGCTGGCATGAGCATGGCTGGTGGCTTCAGCAGCTTTGCAGGAAGCCTGGCGGGCAGGGGCGGCGTCCTTGGCGGTGCCCCTGCTGCCAGGCCTGAGCCAGCACCAAGGCTGACACGCGCGCCATCTGGTGAGCCGACGATAATGCAAGTGGTGACAGCTCCTTTTGTTGTGCGACTGCCTATCTTACTTTGTGCGCCAGTTTGCTGCAAGTTTGTTGTCGCTGTGCTTGCTCTGTTGTGCTCTTGCACATGCTTAGTGTGAACCTTTCGTGTGCCTGTGCCAAATGCTGCCACTGCAGATGTGTCCGTGCTTGCTGACCGCCTGTCTGACATGGAGGGCCTTATGAGAGAGCTAGCGCAAGCGCAAGTGGCCAACACAGCTGTGCTGCAGCAGATTGGCGGCAGGCTGCCTTCCCCACTGCCACCATCACCTGACAGCCACGTCTGCAGCAGCCACGTTGCCCCAGGTGCTTTTATGGGGGAGTATGCTGCGGCAGGAGACTACAGGGGCTCACCAGGTGAGCACCTTCACGTTGGCTGTGCTGCACAGCACGCAAGTGGGCATGCATGATGGTGGCAAAAGTATGGACAGCGTGATTGCGCTTCCTTTGCATCTGTGGCACCTGGATGTTTACAACACTGCTCAGCAGGACATGCTGGTGTCACCTCTTACTCAAGACTGCTTGCTGCGCTTCTGCTGTCACTGCTTCTGCTGTTGGCCTGCAGCTCGCCCCCAGCCGCCGCGCCCTCCTTCGTGCCCCTTGACTGGTGGCGTGCTCAACAGCCCCTTCAGGAGCAGTCCACCTGCTGTGCAGCCCCGCCGCAAGGCGCCGTCACCCGACACATACGGCTCGAGTGGTTCTTCCTATGCCAGTGCCCATGCCTATCCTGGTATCTCTGTGCTCTCCAGCAGCAGTGCCTATGTGCGCTCTAATGCGTCATCCGGTGCTGCGCCCATTCCTGCAGCAGCAGCAGCAGGTTCTGGCTGTCCAGAGATGCCAGAGTTGATGGCTTCAGTGATGCAGCACCAGCAGGCTGGCATCCCAGGCTTGCAGCAGGAGCAGTGGTCCCCTTGGCAGCAGCAGCCCCAGCAGCAGCGTGTCAGCCAGCATGCACAGCCTCAGCATCAAGCACATCCACAGCAACAGCAGTGGCAGGTGGAAGTGGTACTGGCAGGCCACAATGCAGACATTGCACATGTCAAGAGTGCAATGCAGCGCCTAGAAGAGGATAGCCACGCCACTGCAGCAATGACTGATGGCATGGCAGCACATTTGGATGGTCTGGCACACCGTGTCAGCGCACTGGAGCAGACTGCAGCACCACCAGCAGCAAGTGGTGCTGTGCCATCTGCGCAGGCCGCAATTGCATTCACATCCGAGCCAGGCAGTCCCGCAACTGGCCTGAGGATAGCGAGCCAGCCTGAGGCAGCGGCAACAGCAGCCACTGCAGGTGTCCCTGCCATAGGCATGCTAGACCAGGCAGACGTAGTGTCTGCGATTGAGGGCCTGGCAGCTGATGTGGTGCAGGTCGCCGCCAGGCTTGAGGCGCTGGAAGGTTCTGCTAGGCAGCATTGTGTGGGCCTGCAGGATGTGGAGGGTGTGACAGAGGATCTGACAGCCAAGTTGCAGCAGGTGGGTGCAGGGGCTGCAGGTTGCTGCTGCGAAACAGTTCCATCTGTGCTGTAGTTGTTGCTGAAGAGCTTGCACTGGCATGGCATGCACTTTGCTGCTGTAGCTGCCTGCGTATCACCAGCCAGCTGACTGTCACCATGGGAAGATGATACTTATCCTGTTTTTACACCCCCCCACTGTCCTCATGACAGGTGTCAAGCAGTGTGGAGGAGCTGTCCTGCAAGGTGCTTCAAATGCAAGTCGCCGCCAGCCCAGATGCACCATGGGCAGCAGATGTGCCTTCCAGCCAGGCGGCTAGCAATGCCACCGCCACAGCCCAGCCCAGCTACGAGCAACTGCAGCAGCAGGTGATGGAGCAGCTTCTCAGCAGCAGCAGCCTGCAGCAGTTGGTGGATGCCAGGGTGGAGCAGCTACTGCAGCCACGTGTGGAGGAAGCTGTGTCAGCCCAACTTGCAGAGGCAGCTGGACATGCAGCTGAGGCAGCAGCTGCTGCAGCAGTAGCAGCAGCTGCTGCAGCAGTAGCAGCAGCTACTGCAAGCAGTCCTGCTCAGACAAGAGACAGCGTGCTGGGCCTGGTGCCAGAGTCCTCGCAGTGCAGCTTGACAGAGGGTGCAGGGCAGCCAGGGGCAGCCGCGGCATGCCCCCCATCTCCATCGCCGGCCGTGCCGCGCAAGCTGCAGGCAGCATTTGATGCGCTCGCAGAGCGGCTGGCTGACCTGCAGGCACAAGCAGCAGCTGGGCAGGCTGAGGTGATCCAGGAGGCACTGCAGCACCTGCACAGCAGGCTGCTGCAGGTGGAGGAGCTGGTGGCACCACAGGCAGCACAGCAGGGAGGACCAGCTGCTGGGCCACAGGGTGACGTGACAGCTGCAGCTGAAGATGAGGATGCAACCAGTGTTGAACTTGCACCGCTTGAAGAGGAGGTTGCGCAGGCAGACCAGCAGCAGCAGAAGCTACAGGCGCTGCTGGACTCTGAGGATTCTGAGGAGGCAGGCAGTGTGATCATCAGGGAAGACAGCCAGCAGAACGCCAGCGACAATGAGCCCCTGCAGATTGCCAGTGATGAGCAGTTCTACACCTCAGAGTCTGGCCAGCCAACAGAGGAGGCCACTACTCGCGCAGCCTCTTGCTACGTAGCAGGTGCTGCAGCATGCAGTGAAGTACAGCAGCCACTGCCAGGCACGGGTGTACGTGGGCTCAGCTCGGACTGTGGCGAACATAACAGCTGCAGCCCAGTGCCTGCAAGCCCAAGTGCAGCAACACCGGCAGCAGGCGATGAGGCAGCGGGAGCTGTATCCAGCCCCACAGATGCTGGTGCTGCACGCAGCACCAGCGGTGGCGCCAGCGCCGTAGCTCTTCTAGTGTCTGCTGCAGCTACTGCCAGCAGGAGTGCCAGCACTGACCTGCTTGAGCGGCAGGTGGCACTGCTGCAGCAGGAGATGGCCAGCCACCAGCTGATGGCTGTGCAGGCTGCAGTGGAGGACATGGGCAGGCAGATGGCAGCCGTGCAGCAGGCACTCATGCAGCAAGCAGCAATGATTGAGCACCAGAGGGCAGCCGCAGCAGCTTCGTTTGCTCTGCTGGCTCCCCTTGAGCCGCGCGTGGGTGACCTGGCAGGGCAGGTGGCAGCGCTGAGCCATGCGGCAGCACAGCAGCCAGCACGGCTTGAGGAACTGCAGCATGAGATTGAGCAGCTGTCGAGGCAGCTTGCCCAAGTGAATGAGGGTGCAGCTGATGAGTCTGAGGTGGAGGAGTTGAAGTCCCAGCTGGACCAGGTGCTGGAGCAGCAGCAGCAGGTGCAAGCACAGCTGGCAGAGCAGGCAGCACAGACAGCTGCTGCATCTGCTGCTGCTGCCGAGGCAGTGGCAGTAGTTGCTGTTCCAGCTGCTCCAGCTGCTGAGCCAGCAGATGATGAACTCTGCAATGACGAGGCAAGTGTAGTGCATGTTGTGCCTGCAACAGCCACAGAGCTGGTTGCTGCTCTAGAGGCATCTGTGCAGCAGCAGCTCGCTTCCACACAGGAAGCACTTGCCAAGTTGCAGGAGCAGCTGGAAGGCAGAGTGGCAGAGGCAGCTGCCCAGGCAGCAGCAGCAGCTGCAGCTGCAGCAGGCCACAGCGCAGATGCAGAGGTGCTGTCCGGGCGTGCCAGTGAACTTGCTGGCAAGCTGGCAGCCCTTGAGGCAGCAGTGGCTGACAGCAAGGCCTCAACAAAGGGGATGCTTGAGCAGCGCGTTGGTGACTTGCAAGCTGCAGCTGCTGAGCAGGATGCGAAACTGCAAGGGCAAGCAGAAACAGTAGCACAGCTGCATGCTGAGGTTGGCCAGGCTAAGGAAGCACATGCTGAAGATGCACAACAGCTGAGGCAGCAGCTTGAGTCAGCATCAGCTTCAGCACAGGGCCAGCTGCAGGCCTGTCTGTCAGGCCAATTGCAGGAAAGTGCACAGCAGCTGAGGCGAGAGCTTGATGCTGCTCTAGCGCCTCTGCAGCAACAACTAGCAGAAGCTGGCCAGCAGCTTGCAGAGCATACAGATGCATTGGGTGGTTGTGCCAAGTCATCAGTGCTTGCAGGAGTGGTAGCAACCCTGCAGGGCCTGCCTGGCACGGTTGAGTCTCTGCAGGGTAGGCTGGATGAGCTAGCGCAGATGCAGCGGGCTGCAGAGGGGCAGCTGAATGCTGCGCAGGAGCAGCACTTTGTGCTGCATGAGCAAATGGCAGCGCTGCAGCAGCATGTGCAGCACCTGGCAGGCAGCATGGATGGGCGCCAGGGTGAGGTGGCAGAGCAGATGCAGCAGCTGCTGGCGCCTGTGCATGCAGAGCTGCAGCAGCTGCAGCAGCGCAAGGCTGCACTGGCAGAGGCACAGGAGCAGCAAGCTGTTGCTGTGCAGCACCTCGGTGCTGCTGTTGGGGGCGTGAGGGACGACATCGTGGCTGAGCTGTCACGCAGCAGGGCAGAACTGGCTCAGGTGAGCATATGCGTGTGCAAGTCCCTGCCAGGTGTTTGGTCCTTGGATGTGTCTTCACACACTGTTGTATCAGCGCTCCCCAACAGCAGGATCCACGGTTTGCACGAAGCGTGCAACAACGGCCTGCCAAACCGCCTGCTAGGTCATAGCGCCACCTGCACATCCTTGTAGTCTATTAAGCGTGACAGGCACTCGTACTAACACAATCCTGCCCTGCTGCTGCTGCTCCTGTAACCTGCAGAGCATTGATGAACTGCAGACTGTCGTGTCAGAGCGCTGCCTCAAGACAGACCAGCTGGGTGCCATCTTTGCTGCCAGGGACGACATGTACGGCGCGTGGATGAAGATGCAGGCAGTCTTTGAGTCCGACAAGAGCCAGAACGGAGGCAGCACAAGCCGTGCCTCAGGTGTGGGCTCCCTGTTCAAAATGAGGCCCAGCCTGACGTTGTCGCCAGTGGCATCAGTGTTCAGCTCAGGCACAGCTACAGCACCAGCAGCAGATGCTGCTCTGTCAGCGACTGCTGCACCCGTGGCTGCTGGCGGCGGCTCCGCATTCGCAGCAGCGGCTGCGTCCGGCACATTTGATCCCTTTGAGGAGATGGCCATGAGCAGTAGGCAGTCTGACAGCGGCAGGGTCGTTGCAGGCAGCGGAGCTGAGGACGCTGCTGCAGCAGGACCAGCAGGACCTGCCACTTCAGCAGCTCTCCCGGCAGTAACACCAGAGGCAGTGTTGGCAGCCACCAACACTGGCCATGACGAGCACGCATCATCATCAGCAGCTGCTGCAGCAGTGACGGCTGCTGACCTAGCAGCTGTGCTGGAAGGCCAGTTCCAGTTGCGTGAGGCTGTGGCACAACTGTCAGAGCAGCTTGCAGTACTGCAGCAGCAGCAGCCTTCAGCTGCCTTACCACCACCTGCACAACCTGAGACCATGGCCAGGCCAGCACGCAGCGACAGCGCCGCATTCCTGCTCATGGTGCAGCATGAGCTGGCAGGGGTAGCTGTGGCGGAGATCAACAGCAAGGTTGATGAGCAGTCAAGCCAGGTTCAGGCCGCTGGCGCTACAGCAACCGCAGCCATGGCAGCTGCTGTTGCTGCAGCTGCAGCTGGCAGGGCATCACCAAGTATTGGAAGCCGCCGCGCCTGCCGCAGTATCAGCCTTGGCGCTGCTGGCACAGCTCAACCAACAGAGGCAGAAGTGGCAGCAGGAACACTGGTAGATCTGCTGCGATCTGTCACTGCACTGCAAGAGACGGTGCAGCAGTTGCAGCAACAGCAGCAAACCAAGAAAGCAGACAGTGCCAAACCCATGCATGAGGGTGAGGAGCAGCAGGGTGATGTCTCTGTGTCACAAATCAGCACCCAGCGTGCAGTGTCAACTGTTGGTGTGCTGCACGCACCACTCTCTGTGGTGGTGCAGCTGCAGCAGGAGCTTGATGCCGTCAGGGAGGCGCAGGTCAGCAAGGAGCAGTTTGCAGCTGTGGTGCACATGGTGAGGGACCTCAAGGATCCAGCAGCAGAGGCAGCAGCTGGGGATGTGCAGCAGCAAGTGGCAAGCCTGCAAACCCATGTGGCTGCTGCTGCAGCCGCTGCTGCTGAGGGGCGCCAGCAGGCCGCTGTGGTTGTTGAGGCAGTGCTGCAGCAGCAGGATGAGCGGCTAGCAGCAGAAGAGTTCAGCATTGAGAGCCTGCTGCAGCGCATGGAGGTGACGGCGACTGCATCAGTAGAGGCTATGGACGCACTGATCGCTGAGCAGCAGCTGCAGCAGCATTGCAATGCAGCGGCAACACAGCAGCAGCAGGAGTTTGCTGCTGAGCTGGCTGCACTGCAGGACACCCTGCGGCAGCAAGCAGCAGCAATAGAGACAATGGCTGCAAGTGATAGTGCAGCGCAGCAGCAGGCGGGCGAGCTGTCCAGCCAGCTGGTCAGCATGCAGGAGGAGCAGGCAAGGCTTTCAGCGTGTGTAGATGACCTTGCAGCCAAGGTGGCCAGCGCAGTGAACGCAGCAGCATCTGCAGTCGCAATGCCTCGCCGCATTGGCAGTGAGGATGCTGCTGGTGGTTCAGGGTTTGGCGAGATGGTGGCTGGGCTTGCCAACTTGAAGGGTTGCCTGGATGCTCAGTGCCAGACTGTTGCAGCAATGCAGCAGCACCTGGATGCACAGGAGGAGGCTGTTGCAGAGCTGGCGGCTGCAGCGCTGGCACGTGCAGAGGCAGCTGCAGTTGTCCTTGAGAGCATTGAGGGAGCTGCCACACCAGCAGCAGCAGCAGGAGGAGGCATGCATTGTGACGGAGTCGTCATCAAGGCTGCAGGCAGCGCACTGCTGCGCAGTGCCAGCAGCAAGGGTGCCATTGCTCTAAAGGCAGACATCGCAGAGGCAGGGGCCGAGATGCGAGGCATGCTAGAGCAGCTGCAAGCCAAGGTGTCAGAGCTGGAGTTCAAGATGCAGCAGCAGGAGCAGTCTCAGCAGCAGCAGGAGGCATCAGGCCCCGTGCTGCTGCGTTTGCAATCCAGCAAGCGCTCTGTCTCTGGCTCAGGCTGTATCAGTGATGCTGCAGCAGCGCCGGCCACAGCAGGCAGCCCTGCAGCTATCATTAGCAGCCTCAGCGCCAGCAGGCGCGTGTCCAAGGTCAACAGCATTGCCGCCGCTGATGCCATTGAGCTGACAGCAGCAGCGGCAGATGAGGCAGCTGTGGCAGTGGCTGGGCCGATGTCTGTGGTGCACCAGATCCTGACAGCGCTGAAGAAACGGGTTGAGGCACTGGAGGCCACGACAGCAACAACAGCTGCAGCTGCAGCCAGCACTGCAACAGCAGTAGCAGCAGCCTCAATGGCACAGTTGATGCACTCCAATGCACTCTTCATGCCTGGCGCTCCTGCAGCTGCAGGAGCAAGCGTGCCTGCAACGCCCAGCTGCAGGGCTGGCACAGGGCCCAGGCGAGGCAGCTTCAGGCGAGGCAGCCAGCTTGGCGGAGTTGCAGGAGATTGTAGAGAGGCTGCAGCAGGATGTGGCACGCATTGCCATGGACAGCAGCTCACACACAGCCGAGCTCAACTCACTCCGGGGTGATGTGGGAGCAGCAGCAGCGGCAGCCGCAGCTGCCTGTGCTGGGACAAGGCCAGCATCGTGTGAACCACCCGCTAGTTCAGCAGGCGTGTTCATGCCAGACGTGGCTGGTGTAGCTGCAGAAGCGGCAGCGGCAGCAACAGCATCGGCTGCTGCCAGCAAGACAGCAGCTGACGCCCAGCAGGCAGCGAAGGAAGCACAGGAAGGCCTGCAGGCATTGTCACAGGAACTGCTTCAGCTGCAGATGCAGCTTGGTAGCCGGGTCGCAGAGCATGCTCCAGCAGAAACTGATGCAGCAGCAGCAGCAGCAGCAGCACATGATGCCGCAGTTTCTGAGTTTCAGGATGAAGTAGCTGCCATCAAAGCACAGACGCAGCAGGCATGCAGCAGCAGTAGCACAGCAGTTGATGAGCGGCAGGTGCAGCTGGCCGCACAGCTGCAGGCACTAGAGCAGCAAGTGCAGCAATTGGCCAGCGCTGTCGCAGCAGCATCTGCGCCGCCAGGTGCTCAGCCAGCAAGCAGCAGTGCTGATGACCTGGATGAGCTCAAGGCAGAGCTTGGTGAAGTCAAGCAGCAGGTAATTGCAGCTGCGGCAGCTGAAGCCAGCGCTGCGCAGGTAGTGTTGTCCCTGCAGGCTGGTTTGCAGGCCCTGCAAGATCAGCTGGCATGGGCCTCGTCCAGTGCAGCTGCTGCTGCCTCTGCTGCAGCCACAGACGCAGTGGAGGAGGTGAAGGAGCAGCTGGAGGACCTGCAGGGCCAGTTGGTGTGCGCGGTGGCCCTGTCACGCAGCGCAACTGGCGCTGCTGGCCACATGCAGGCAGCAGCTACAGCAGCAGGTGCAGATAGCCCCGCAGATGGGCAGGCAGCAGCAGCAGCAGTGCAGCCGCTAGTCTGCAGGAGCGGTAAGCCTAGTGGGAAGTGCAGATGCGGCTGTGGCTGCCAGTGGTGCAGAAGGCTTCAGCGGTCAACAGCTGCTGGGTGCACAGCTAGCGCTGCTGACTCCAGCACACCAAGTAGAGTTCCTGGGCAAGCTAGCACGTGTGGTGTCATTGCATGCTACGCGCTTGCTGGCAACGTACAGGGAGGACGCAGCACTGGCAGGGCAGCTGCAGCAGGTGCAGGAGCGGCTGTCAATGTTTGTGTCAACCTCTGCTAGCGCCGCTGCTGCTGCTAGCAGGGCAGTGAGGTCCAGCGATGCCAGCTTCGCTAGGCTGAGCGTGAGCAGCAGCATTAGCCGGCGCTCTGTGAGTGCGCTGCCAGCAGGTGTAGAGGCTTTCGGCAGTGGCTCGCCTGGCTTTGCTGCTGGTGAGGTGCTGCTGGGCATCCGGGACCAGGTGGCAGCGCTGCGAGCAATTGGCAGTGCTACGCACCCTGCTATCAGCCAGGCACTGCAGCAGCATGAGGCACAGATTGCGGCATTAGCGGATGCGCAGCAGCAGCTGCAGCAGGCAATGGCAAGCATTGGCACTGGCAGCAGCAGCCGCTCTTTGGCAGAGGATGGCGAGGTTGGCGACAATGCATTAACATCAATGCCTGCAGCACCCACGACAGCAGAGGCATCAAACAACAGCCCTGCAGCAGCTGCCGCTGGTGTTGGTGCTGAGCAGTACGAAGGCGAGTATGGCCAGCGCCTGTTGGCGCTTGAGTCCCGGCTGGGCTCCGGGCTGCGTGTGCTGGCAGGGCTGCGGGACAGGCTGTCACCGCTGCAGGAGGTGGCTGATGCCTCGCAGTGCATGATGCACGAGCTGCAGGTGGTGAATGGGCTGGTGCTGCAGCGCTTGGAGGCCCTGGAGGGGCTGGCAGCAGCGGGGCTGGGGCAGGCAGGCAGTGGCGGTGATGGGCAGGAGGGTGCAGCAGGCGGCAGTGCACTGGCTGTGGCTGGATCGCTGAGGAAGCTGCAGGTGAGGGGCGGGGGGTGACAGCGTGCTGCAGTGGGTGGGCTGGCATACATTCCACACGCAGGAGTGAGCACAGAATAGTGTGTGTGACGGGAACAAGTGTTGTGTCATGTGTCTTCTGATCAGTCACGTGGTCAGGCGTTGTTCATTGCCTCTGTCTCTGCTGATGGTGGCTGCTGCTGAAACTTGAACTGCAGGACGATGTGCTTGCTCTGTCACACCGGCTCTCGGCTGCCGAGAGCAGCCTGGCTTCCACGTCAGAGTGCCTGTCAGTCAGCAGGAGGCTTGCAGCACGCATGGCTGATGCAGATGGGCGCAGCGCACAGCTGGCTGGCAAGGTGGGCGATACCGGCTGCTTATTATTACTGCAGTGCTGCATGAATGTCGAGCTGCACACAAGCTGCTGCATCTTTGGCTACCATGTTTTGATGCACAGTAGCAGCAGTTGCTCTGTGCGCACATGCAACGTCGCTGAAGACGCTGTACCTGAGGTACACACCAATAATTTGTTCCTGTACTTTCCAATCCATTACTCTTACGGTAGTGCAGCGGTCTCTTAGTGGGATAGCAGCTCTAAGTTCTATGACTGCCTGCCTGAGCATGGCGCTGACTGGTGCTGCTTTCCCTGCTGCTTTTTACTGCCAGGTGTCAAGCGTGGCATCGTCGCTGCCGCTGGTGGTTGGCCGCATGAGTGAGCTTCAAGGCAGGCTGGCGCGCAGCCTGGCTGTGGCACGGCGCGGCCTTGAGCTGCTGGCTGACCAGCTGGTGGCACTGGGCGCGCTCAACGGGCGCGCAAGCCCCAACAAGAATCCACTGGCAGGTGGGTGCAGCTTGACGCACGTGTTGCCTGCAGAAGGCGCTTCTGTGACGCTTTCTGTTGGCAGGCCAGGCAGGAAAACCGTGCGGCACTTGCAGATCCGAAGAAGTACTGCATTGTTGCTGCTGTTGGCTGTCTAATCGTGCTGCCACTTACCCAGCTGTGGTGCGTTCGTGTTGTGTGCTTGCAGCGCTGGGCCCCAACCATGCTGCCATCACCGCGCTGGAAGGCAAGGTGGAGGCGGTGCGCACGGCAATGTCAGCCTGCGTGGGCCTGATGGTGGCTGACCTGGCAGCAGAGGCAGCAGCCGGCAGCGCTGCCAAGGCTGCACAGGGACAGAGTGAGCTTGCTGCAGAGGTGGCAGCGACACAGCAGGCGGCGAGTGAGGGCGTCAGTGCGGCCATGGCATCACACCAGGAGGCACTGATGGTGGGTGCTGACACCCTGCTTGGCTTGGTTGTGGGAGAGCTGAGACCGTGTTTGACTGGGTGTGCATGCAGCTGCAGCTGCAGGGACACGGTAGCATGTGATCGTGCCCAATGTTGTTTGAGGCGGTATGGTGGTGCAGCATCTCTAGGGCACAGCTCTCAGGTGCACGCGAGAACAGCCCTGCAGCTGCACTGCGCTGCCCACTGCTGTGTCACAGTGGAAACTCGCATATGTAGCGCCTGCAGCTGACACACATGCTTGGACCCGCATGCTGGTCATTAGTGATGCCAATGCTTTTGCTGGTGCTTGTGTGTGCAGGGCCTCGAAGGGAAGGTGCTGGAGCTGAGGGCGGAGCTGCGAGCAGCACTGGCAGCAGCAGGGAAGCAGGTGGTTCAGCAGCCAGAGGAGGTGCTGTGACAGGCAGTGCTCAGGCATGACTCGGCACTGACTAACTCGCAGAGGGTTTCGTCGGACTGCGTCACAGCAAGGTATTCTGCTGTACATGGCTATCACTATCATATGCATTCCGGACTCCATGGGCTGGGCATGTTCATACAATGGTTTGCAGTTTGTTTGTGGCTATTCTTCAATGTGGTCATGTGTTGGTTTGCTGCCCTGGTTTCCCTTGCCTGGATTACATACCGGGGTGTTGGCCAGTAGCATTTACCATGTCATGTGGCTCTCACAGGCCAGAGTCTGGACCAGCCAGGTAAATCCAGAGCCAGTATCATGGCCAGCAGTGACTTATAGGAAGTGTGCGTGATTTTCGGGATCTAATGTGCATCCATTTGGCACACCCATGTTGCTCATGTTTGAAGGACTGGATGGTGTGCTTCCGAGGGTGATGTCCATCTTTTGTCAGCGGAACTGCAGCGTGGGTTCTCGTCTCAATTGAGACCTTGCAAGGATACACGTGGCACCTTCTGGGCATTGCCAGGTTATGTGCAGGGGTTTGCAGGGAGACGCAATTTGCAAAGCACATGTGCTTTGCAAATTGACTTGATGCAGCAGCCGGTTTGGTAGTACAGAAAACAGCACCTAGGGGTGGGCTTGAGCTGTGCCAAGTACTGTTTAATAGTTTCTTTGGTTACGAGCGGGGTTTGGTAGTATTATTATATTCTGCCACTTAAGCTTGCATTGTGCGGTGCTGCATGCAGCACCAGCATTTACTGCCAGACGTATGCTCTCCACGGCAAAGTGGGCCCCACCAACACACTGTGTTGGTTGCAGGTGTGCACCGCAATTGAGTCTTGTTGCCAACAACTGCCGGGCAGCACTGCTGCACTGATCCTTGCTAATCGGAGAAGTCAGTGAATCCTCAGCCACACCGTTGTGTGTCAGTGACCACATGTAATACATGCTCCAATCTTTGACGTGATACTTCAGGGCATTGGTTACATACGTTGGTCAACCCAGGAAGTAAGCCTCACATCACAGCAATACATGCTTATATAATGAGTCACTCCAAAAAATGAAGACATCAACCTGTGGTGCTTGCTGCATGCAGCATTACCTGCACAACGTTCAACGGCTGCTCTACAGCTACCAGCTGTAGTACAGCTGTCACACTGCTGCACATCAGCAGCTGCAAGCACATGCACTGCACCAAGTGCTTTGAACAGCCGTCGCCTTTTGAACTTTGCACACTGTGCCACAACACACCGTGTACAGCGCACAGCACCTGGCATCCGGTGTAGGACACATACTACTACGGTCTCACAGATATGCCATGCCAATCCTTGCACGGCTGTCTTTTCAAGCTAAAGCCGCATCCCAGGTGGACCTGGCAGCGGCGAGTGAGCCTCCAGCAGATCACCTGGCAGCTCTGTTGCTGGCCTGCACATGGAAGCAGCATCGGGCGCAGACACCGCGCAGTCCTGGGCTGCTGCGCCTGCGGCACCTGCATAGTGGCATCACAGCAGCACACAGGCTTCACACCAAGCGTTGCCTCCCACCTGGCGCCACTGCTGGGCATATTTTTGCAAACTGCACAGACAGCACCCGGAGCTAGCAGAGGCTCTGCTATCGACACTATACACTGGACTTTTGCCGCTGATGCAAGACAACCATGCAGTGCAAATTTGAGAGCTTTAATACAGCTATGCAATGACATAACAACTTCAACAGGTTTAACAAAGCCCACTCTCATGCTCAACGTGCAGACTGCCTAATTCACCATGCTGTTGACGTCTGGCATCTCCTGTGGGCTGCACCTCGGTTTGCACCCACCTGTGTGTGTACGTCAAGTGCATAGCATGCTCAACAGCTCCATTGCTGTGAACACAGCCAACTATCTAATCTAACTAGCACCAAGAGCATTGTGGGTCGCCTGGTGTGGAGATCAGGACTGCAAAATAACGACCTGCGCCTGCTTGCAGTGCATCTGGTGGCAGCAGTGACATCTGCGTGGGCAGCAGTGGTGTGACACATGTTATCTGCATTCAATCTTGTCCAGCCTGCTCATCCTGCTGCTGCTGCTCATCCTGCTGCTGCTGCTGCTGTTGCTGCTGCTGCTGGCGCTGCTGTATCTCCAACAGCAGCTGCTGTGTGGCGGCAGCCACTTGCCCCTCATATGTGGACGGCAGCACAACCTGCAGGATGGCAGCAGGCAGTGCCGCCAGTTTCCACGCATCATCCCACCAAGCAACATTGAGTTTGCAGGTGGTTCTGCAACTTCGCAATTTTCTCACCATTGTTGGTCAGCAGCAACAAATGGACCACTTTTGTCCGTAGAGATGCCGACTGGTCCGCAAAGATGAAGCAGGACAGGCGCATGCTGCATTGCTCTCTATGAGCCCCTGCGCACCTTCTGATACAGCCGCATGACTGCTGCTGCGTCCTCCTCAGGGTCATGCTGCACACGACGCACCGCCTGCTGCTGCTGCTGAGGGTGCTGCTGCTGCCTCTTGCGTGCTGCACCGGCCTTGTGCTGCTTGTGACGTGGGGGCGAAGCCAGCAGCTGCTGCTTGGCCGGCTGCTGTTGCTGAATGTTCATGACCAGGAAAGCTTTCGCGAGCTGCTTCAGGCTGCGTGAGTTGCCAGCCTGCACACGCCACAGAAAGAGCAGCAGCTCTTGATTAGCTAGAGGCATGTTTCGTCGGGCGAAGTTCAACTGCTGCACTCGGTGCGGCACCATGAGACAGAAGCACAGCCACTTGCATCTGGCAGGCACAGCAAGCCCTTGCTACACACCAGATGAACTGCAGGCATGTTCAATCCCATCACGACACACTTTCACGGCAGAGCAATTTGCATGCATTGCCATAGCACCCGCCAGCAGCAACCAACCTTGTTGCAGAACGCTGCGTGCGTCATGGTGTCAAACAGCAGGTGCTGCGGGTGCCTCATGCCCAGCGCAGCCATGTCCTTGGCCAGTCCATGGCCCAGCAGCAGCCTGCCCCCACACAGCTGCTGCAGCTGGCCCACCACCTCAGGCAAGGCTGGTGCGGCTGCCCAGGCGGCAGGGGGAACGCCACCAAACCAGCAGGCACCTGGCGGCACCTGTGCAATGTGGTGATAGGGGAACAGGTGAGGCGAGGGTGGCAGCGTGAGCCGCTGCACGAGTGCACCTGGGCTGCTGCAGGGGTGTCGTGATGTGCTAGACCCATGAAAGGAGGGACACAGACTGCTGCTTGCTAGTGCTGCAGGCATCTCACACAAGCTAATAAGCCAGCCTGCTGCCGGCTGCCAGCAGCATATGTGGCATGGCTTGGGTCAGTCTGCAGGCGCACCTCAGGCTTGATGTATGTCTTGAGCAGCACGCTGCAGTGCTGGTCCAGCAGTGCCACCCACGCTGGTGATGACACCTCAGCACCATCTGCGAGGCGCATGTGGGCATACTCCACATCAAGCGACACGGCAGCAGGCGCTGCGCTGCTGCTGCTTGGCCCTGACACGCATGGCGACGCTGTTGCCGCTGTTGCCGCTGCATTCGCTGCTGTTGGTGCTGCTATATGCTGCTGAGGCAGGCCTTGCGTGCTATGGTGAGCTGCTGCAGCAGTTTGGTGATGCCGTTGCAACACTGGCGATGATGCTCTGGCAGCGGGACTGGGGCTGCGCCAGCCCAGCTGTAGCTGCACAGAGGGACACCGCTGCGCTGACGGATGAACTCCAGGCAGGCAGGTCTGGCAGCGCATGATTGTGGCCATCACGTGCTGGGCTTGCTACACTGTGTGCATGCTATACACTATGACTGTCTGCCATGCTTTGACTGCTTCAGTTGGCACCCGACAGTTGTGTTGAACACCTAGCAGTAGTAGCAGCTGCTAGGTGCTGACAACCAACAACACGTTGTAAAGGAAGCTCGTATGAAGTCGGCTGGTAGAACTTTTGAACTAGCTGCGCTGGCAGATGCTGCAAAGCAGCAGGAGATCCAAACACTGTACAACAGCTGACTGGACCTTGCTTGTTTCAGGAAACGGTGGCAATGCTTACAGTTGAACCTCAAACAGGATGTGCTGATTACGCACTTGATCACGGTGATCTCCTCCTGAAATGGAAGACAATGCGGCGGCATGTTATTCAGGGACTCCTGGTTGCCATAGCCAGCCCATCGCGGCAGGCTGTTTTGCAAAAGAGGTCGATTATTAAAACGAAGAGAACATCTTGCTGGGCGCCTGGTTGCTGTGTTTACGCTAGTTCCGAGCAAATATGGCTCTCGTACAGCGGCACAGCTTGTGTAGCTTGGGCAGCACAGTACAAGGCCATACTTCAAACGTAGCACATGCGATCCCTCGTCATAGCAGCAGGCGTCTTTCTGTTGAAAGGTGCGGAGTCAGCAGCAGCAGCAGCAGCAGCCTCCTGGACATGGTGTCTCAGTTCTGGCTCGCTTATACCAGCGTCGCACGTTGACAATATGAACCTCGATTCAGTACAAGCTATCATCAATGCGGCCAGTGTCTGGTGCCTCTGGGTATAGGTCAATGGTGCACATGTCAACATGCATGCTCACTGGCATGACATGTCCTCTGCTCAACAGCACAGCACGCGCAATATCCAGCAAGGTTGGAAACATTGGTGCCGCGTGTTGTTATACATGCAGGAATAGTTATGAAGTAGATACAGACACACCGCCGAAGGCGCCAAACGCAGGACCAGGCAGGTGGGGTGCGCCACCCCCACCCCCACCACCACCGCCCCCTCCCCCCAAGGTGAGCTTGCGCAGCACAACACACAGCACATTTGCAGTCCATTTGATACCTGCAGCGGGCAGCAGCGTTAATGTGTCAGACCACACAGTTGCGCCAGGTTGTTGGAGTGCCTGATCAGGCCAGGGTCCAGCACAGCCGGGCCAGCTGCTGGCCAAACTGGTATAAGAATCCACACCTGATTTGCTGATCAAACCTGTTGTGCTGTGTACTGCAACGTTGCCAAGCAGACTGGTGGCGCTGCACCCAGCCGCCGCGAGGCCCTTGCTGGGCTGCTGGGCGCGGCGCTAGGCGTGGGAGCAACCACGGCTTACTTCAAAGGTGAGCAGCAGCTGCACCAACTGCCTGCAGGAGCCTGCTGCAGGCAACTGTGGTCAAGGCAGTCCAGGCAGATCAACAGCACAGCTTGCAGGCGCTGCTGTGAATGTGCAGCTTGCAGGAACCGCGTCGTTGCACAGCACGCAGCCGTCAACAGCAGCAGGTCTCTTGCCGTAGCAGTTGGCTGCGCAGCAGTTGACGCATTGCCTTGATGCGGCCAATGCTCAGCATCATAGTTACCTGCCCGTCTGTGCCCGCCTGGTCCGCCTCTGCGATGACCCTCTCTACTGCGTTGCGCGGTGCTGTGCTGCAGTGCAATACCCTGATGATGAGGAGTCGCTTGCTGCTGCGCTTGATGAGCTGCTGGACAACCCGGACTTCCTGGACGCAGTCGCTGACGAGCTCATGTACCAGGTGCGCAGCAGCAGCAGCAGCAGCAGCAGCAGAGCAGTCCGCGGACTGCGCCTGAGGGCCAGTCACATGAGCAGCTGTCTGTGGTGATGGATGGGGTTGTGACTGACTGAAAGAGCTGATGTGTAGGGCAGGGTGGCATCGCCATGCCGGGTGGCGGGAGTTCCTGCATGCCTGAATGTACCCCAGGGTGGTTGCTCCTCTGTTGTTCTCCTCTGCTGTTCTCCTTGCTGGCTAGTAAGGTGGCCAGGCCATGCCCGCTGTACTGCCGTCCAGGACGAATACGTGCAACATGCCCTGCTCCTCTCACAGGTGCCGCTCGTGCTGCAATTCACGCATACTGGTGCTGCTGTGTTGCAGGAGTTTGAGGCCGACAACGACGAGAACAACGCAGCAATCAGCCGCATGCGCAACGCACTGGCAGCAGAGGCCGACTCGCAGCAAGGGCAGTGAGCCAGCACGCCTGCTGTGGGCAGCACTGTGGCAGCAGCAGCCCAGCTTGCAGGACATTCAGGCAGCCGCAGCAGTTGGCGGCTGTGAACACGTCCTGAGCAGCGCCGTGGCACAGCTTGGGTCCAGCGCATGTGTCTTCCTGATGTGGCCTTTTCAGGGGTAGGAAGGCAGGCTGCAGTGTGAGCGGCTGCAGCAGAGTAGTGCTGCTGTATCTGACCGAGTGACTGGTTAACTGCAAAACAGGCGACTTGCAATGTCACAGGGCATTATCGCATTCCCAGCAGGGCAGCAATCGAAAGGAGAAGAGGCTGAACTCCGCCCTGCCTGTACAGCAGAAGGTGTGAATTGGCTGTTGTTGCAGCAGGCGGTTCCCTGGTGGGGGAAGCTGCCCTTCACTGGTGTGAGGTGTCAAAGAGCAGATGTAGACGGATCCTGGACACCAGGGAAGTAGCGTGGGTATACCACCATTGTATATGTATTCATGTGGCGTAGGATGTATGACAGCAATTTTGTCTGTACGAGCTGTTGTTGAGGTTTGTGTTGTCTGCAAGCTGCCTTGATTTGGGCGCATGTGTGGTGTGGTGCGCGTACAGCTGCAGCCTGCAAGAAGAAAGTTTCTTGACGCAGCGTGGAAGGCAGGCCAAGTGTGCTTGGTTGGCTCTTAGACAGTTCCTGCTGTCAGGTGCAAGGCCAGGTGTTTGTTGTCCTCAAAATTGGTCGCTGCCAGGCCAATGAAGTTGTGGCTGGCAGTACTTATGGAGTGAGAAGGCACCGTGCGGTGTTTCGGTGGTCTGCCAGAGTCTGCTGTTGCTGCTGTATGATCATGGTGTGGTGAGTTCAGCATCTGTAAGCCGTTTGATATCACGTTGAGCTGTGTGTGCTTTTGCATTGCATTGCCAGCCGCTGGCCACTTGAACAATGGCACCTCAAGGATATGCAGGCTTGAACATACCAGGCAGATCAGGCTGGGACCGTGCCATGCCCCTTCCCCTTGTACCGGTACCACTTCCCGTGATCGCCGTCTGCAACCATATACATCGCGTGCTTCTTTGTGGACGCTGCACGACCTGCGATCTCGGCCGATTATGCTGCAATTCAAGTCAAGTCAGTGGTGGCGTGCACCTGATGGTTAAAAGACTAACCCCGATCCAACTGATTCCAATTATGTTTTCCCCTTTGCTTTTCCTGACGCAGCTGAGCGCCTCCCTAGGCCGCTGCCCATCACCTCGAACCCTAGAGTTAAGGTCAGAGTCGTCTTGAAGCAGCAGAGAACGCGCTTTAGACCAGAATGTGGAAGAATTAAGTCTGTTGTAAGACTCTGTTAGTAGAGAGCCTTTTTAGCAGGCTGTGTGAGTCAACCCGGACATCTGCTATAGCTGGGCACATTAGATTCGCCAGTTCTGCTCTGTAATGCGTTTAGACTGTTACACTTAATCTGTCCACTACGTGCTGGACCAATTGAACTACTTATTTGCCTAATCCCTTGCCTTAAGTGAGACATCAGGTCCTCCCAGTTCAGCAGCAGCATACTCGTCAACACAAACAACATCTTTAGACAGAAGTGGTGCTCTTCATAGCAGGAGTGTGCATGAGGCAGGCAGAACACAATGCAGCACGACACAACCCAGCAGCACAGTGAAGGCAGCCTTGGCACTCAAGTACTGAGTGAGGATGAAGTCAGGAGCCTGCATGTCGGGCTTCTGTTGTTTGGTAGCAAGGACTTCTTTGCGATCAGAGACGCACTGCTGCCTCACAGAAAGGTATGTATGCCAATTGCAGCAGTACAGCAGATGTTCCTCTTGGTCCTGCTACGCAGCATAGATGCGCTGACACAATGCATTCATATGCAGGTTGAGGACATCGTGGGGTTTTACTTCAGCAAGTACGCCTACACGAAGGCCAGCACGCACGTTGCGAAACTTGAGCAATCGGGCTTTCAGCCTGGAGCTCTCGTCAGTGGCAACACCCGCAAACGAGTGTTTGCAAACCTGCAAGCAGGTAAGTAGCAGTTCAGGCGTGTTTATACATCAGCTGAGGCAAATCGCTTATGCAGCTGTAGCACACCAGGCTTTGACCACCTGCTGTCCTGCACTGCCTCATTGTGCTGAATCACAGTCATCGGCCGCTCAGTGAAGTTTGACAAGGCCGTTACAGCAGCGTTCAAGGCCTATGATGCCTGTTCGCTGCCGCTCGTGGACCTGGTGGAAGTGCTGGCGGGTGCAGCAGATGCGGGTGCTTTTGCAAACGCAACGTTTGAGGAAATGAACATCGTGGGCGTGGACACGGTGAGTGCATGTCTCCTTTGGTCAATCTTGACTGGCAGTGGCAGTAGCAATCGAAACACTGGGCATGCGCACCGATCGCAATACAGCAGATGCATCAAACTGTGTTGCAGACATGTAGCACCAATCACTTGATACCTTGTAGGCATACAAAACTCAGGGCTGCGCAGGCACATGTTTGCCAGCAGCACAGGACAGGGCATTGCAGCATCATCATCATCACATGGTGGCATATATAGAGGGCTGTTGTCATGCTATGATCATTGGGCATAACGTCCTGACAAGCATTACTGGAGCAAGACAGCTGAAGTTCAAATCCCATGACCTGTTTCTGCTGGTGCCACTTCTGTTTTGCTGTAGGACCAACTGACGATCGCGGAGCTGTACTTAGACTGGGAGACACTGCAGAGCAAGCTGAGGGCAAGTCCTGCACTCTTCACAACCACAGTGTGGCCGGCACTGGCTGGTGTAGGCTGGCAGCATGCAGCAAGCAACACAGCAGCAGCAGAAGAGCCCACAACAGCTGATGCCAGTGATGCCCAAGCTCCACCAGCAGCAGTGCATGAAGACCCGCAGCAGCCGGACAGCAGCGCAGCAAATGCAGCAGCCATTGAAGCAGAAACGCTGGCTAGTCCCAAGTTCTATGTGGCTCCTGCCTGTGTGTCAGCTGTCTACCTGGCCAGTGTGGGTGAGCCCCTGCAGCCCTGCAGCAGCTGGCAGGATGTGCTGGAGGCAATGCGAGAGTCAGGGCAGGCAGTGCCAGCCGGCTGCATCGTAGGCCTGAGGGATGCTGAGCTGGAGGAGGCTGTGCAGGCCTGCCTGGCGCCACCACGCGCTGACGCGGCTCACAGCTGCGTGCACGATCCCAGCGCCAAGCGCCCCGGCACACCGCTCACCAGCCGCAAGTTTGTGAGTCACCGCCAGCACACATCCTCTAACGGCTGCATAGGACGCTTTGCGTAGTTGGAACATTGCAGTTCACGCGGCGGACAGGATTTGGTGCCTTCCCAACTGCATTCCCCCTTTTGTATGTTGCTCATACTACAGCCGGCATCCTCCACTATGCTTGTAGCGTCTGTGTGCTCACTCCTGCTGTCTGCCTCTGCTGCTGCTGTTGCCCAAACTTCATCTGCTCAGATGTGTGCCAACTGCAGCATAAGTTACAGCTCTGTGTGGCGTACTGGCAACGCGGGCCTCACCGTGTGCAACGCGTGCGGCATGTTCTACAACAAGCATGACCACGAGCACCGGCCTGAGCACCTCATCGCGTCAGCACGCGCCAAGGCAGAGGCGCAGGCAGCACAGGCCGCTGTGGCGGCTGCTGCAGTCGGCAGCAGCGGCAGCCCGCTGCGGCCGCGCGGCAGTGGGCTGCGTGGCTTCACGCCTGATGGCGGCCCCACTGACGGCGAGATGAGCGATGATGGCCGCAGGGCTGGCAGTGACAGCGAGGAGGAGGACGGGGATGGGCGGCGGCCACGCAGGCGGCGGCGTGCACAGGTGGGCCTGCAGGGTGGCTGTCAGAGGCAACATGCATAGCTGGTCCGGATGCCGTGTGTCCTGATCATCGGCTGGCATGGCTGTGCATTCCTGTGACAAACAGCTGCACTAAACTTGAGTGCACTCATCCCCCCTTAGCCATTCCACTGCAGGTTATAGTTCACAGGCCAAGCAATGCGTGCGTGGCCTCGTCCTCAGGCTGGTATCTCCAAGCAACATGTGTTTGATGTTCCTGCAAGAATGTGCCCTGCCTGAACACATTTTGCTGCTGCTGCCTGCTTTCCTGCCTGTGTCGTGCACATCCACAACCACACAGGTCAGCAAGTGGCTGGCCAGTGACGAGTACCTGGTGCTGGACGGGCCCCTGCGCAGCATGGCCAACCCAGGCGATGCAGCATGGTCCATGCAGGGTGGCAGCAGCAGCTACAACGCACCAGCTGCCTACGGCTACGGCTCCTATGATGATGCGCGCGGCTTCAATGATGGCCAGCGTGGCCGCCACACCGCCAGCCCCTGCTTCGGCCCCAGTGGCAGCTCATACCGCTTCCGCAGCAGCCAGCAGCAGCAGAGGCAGTTTGGCGGCAACATCTACGGCAGGAGCAGGAGCATGGACACTGCGGTCTGCTGTGCGGCCTCTGGGCGCGGTGAGCAGCAGCGCTGGCAGCAGCAGCGGCAGCACCAGGACTTCCGTGACCGCGGTGGCAGCATGGAGTGGGAGGACGACGAGGGCTGCTACGGCGAGGAGGAGGAGGAGGGGCCCTGGGGCGATGATGACGAGGGCGGGGGGCAGGCTGGCGGCTACGCTGGCGGCTGGTGTGAGGGCGATGGCGCACTGCTTGAGGAGCGCCGCCTGGAGGACATGGAGAGCCTGCTGGGGCGCATCCTGCTGCACAGGTGAGGCCGGGCGGGGATGATGGCGGCACGGGGCTGCTGGCGCGGCTGGTAGACGACTGTAGGCAGATGCTTGGTGTTTGATTGGTTTGCAGCCCTGTCATAGGTGGCCTATCTGCCGCACAGGCTGTGCAGGAGTTGGGCGCAGTTTTGCCGTTAGATGCTTGAGGTTGTGTGCCCGCACGTAGATGCTATCTCTGCTGCGATAGCCTTGTGCGCTTCCCTTGACCAGGGCCTGATAATTGGTGTGCCTGCCCGTCTCCTGCCTGCTGCCCCCTCCCTTCATCCGGTCACCCACCACCCCTGCAGCCCCTCTGATGCCAGCGACTCCTCTGCTGCTGACGCGCTGGTGGCCATGTCCCACAGCTGCATCAGCCAGCAGGAGCAGCACCGCCTGCAGGCCGCCATCAGCTGCGACATCCGCGGCGCATCAGCATCACCAGGCCCAACCTCAGCCATGCGGCGTGCATCAGGCATCACACCTGCTGCTGCTGGGCCTAGCGGGCATGGTGTGGAGGGCATGGGTAGTCCTAACAAGTCAGTCAGGGTGGAGCAGCAGGGTGCAGCAGCGTCTGGTGAGGGTGTGCTTGTCAGGGGTTTGGCAGTTGACGTTGACGAGGAGTGTGCAGTGCAAGAGGATGCTGATGATGACGGCATGGACTACGAGGCAGGTGAAGGGGCAGCAGAGCAGGAGAGGCAGGCAGACAATGAGGATAGGCAGGGGCAGGAACAGCAGCAGCAGCAGCCAGGAGTTGAAGCATTGGATGGGTTTGCACAGGCATGGGCTAGAGTGCAGGCAGCAGCAGTTTCAGCAGCAGGTGGAGGCAGTAGCATTGGCAGCAGGGGCCCCAGCACCCCACAGGCAGCCGGCAGTGAGCTGGCATTTGCCGGCCCAGGGCCTGACGGGTCTGCAGCAGCAGCATTCTTTGCTTCAATAAACCATCAGCAGCTGCAGCACTACCACTCAGCGCCTGGCCAGCTTGGCGAGGGCTCTGAAGATGGATCTGCAGCGGCAGCAGCAGCAGCAGGAGATGCCTACTATGGCGGCAGCAGCAGCTACCCAGGTGGCCCTTTCCAGCAGCAGCAGCAGCAGCAGCACAACTTCTACGTCAAGGAGGAGGGTGGTGCAGGGCGCAGCATGTCAGGTCCGGCCTATGCCAGCTCTGACATGGGGGACAGCGGCTCCAGGAGTGCCAGCCCAACCAAAGCAGGTGAGCTGACACACATGCTGTGACCCAATCACCGTAGTACGGTTGCACCCAGCTGTAGTGGCATCTCCATAGCTGCTGTTCTTGCAGCCATCATACTTCTGCACCTGCCTCAAATGCTGCCATCATACAGCGCCCTGTGCTGTCCGTAACGCAGCTTGGGTGCTGACACCTCTGTTGACGACTGCCTCTGCCTGCAGGCCGCAGCGGCGCCTACCGTCGGCCCAACCCCAACATTGACGAGGACTACACCGACAAGCCGGCCAAGGGCAAAGGCCGCTCCATCAGCCGCTTCGGGGCAGAGCACAAGCAGCAGCGCGCTGAGCAGGTGGGTGGCAGCACAGCGCAAACCATTGCTACAGGCCTGACAGAGCCTGATGCAGGCATGTAGCGCACTTTGTGTATGCATTTGCCAAGTGCTTGCCTGCACCAGCATGCAGACCTGCCTGCAGAGGTGTTGCAGAACCGCTTGACTGACACTGTCATGTGCTTTGTATCACCCTGCAGGACCACTACTCGCCCACTGCCTATCCCCACAGCCCAGCAGCAGCATCAGGCCCAGCGGGACCTGCCATGCCGCCCAAGCGTGGCTCGCCAGCCAGGGCAGCGCGCCGCATCAACACAGGCGAGCCCATCCGCTGCGCCAACTGCAGCTGCGACAGCACCTGCCTGTGGCGGCGCGACAAGGAGGACCCCAGCCGCACGCTGTGCAATGCATGCGGCATCTACAAGACCAACAACGGCATCGACAGGCCCACCAACGGCCGCTTCCCCTTCTGGAAGAACGGCAAGGAGCGGGTGGTCCGCAGAAGCGTGAGTGGCACCAGCTGGCTGGCGCGTCCTGCTATCCCTGGTTGCTGCTGCTTGACACCAATGACTGGCTCACAACCCACCCGCATTTCCATGCACTGCTTCATCTTTACACTGACTGCAATTGGCCACTGGGCGGTACCTTTTGTACATCAAATAGAGTTCAATATCACCGAATGTCTGCTGGCAACACCAGTTTCAAACATCCCACTGACATACGATGCTTGCCCTGCCCACTCCACCTGTGCTGCTGTGTGCAGGTGGTGCACCCCATCACCAAGCCCTACAAGCACTACGTGCTCAGCGCAGAAGAGTACAAAGCGCAGCGCCAGCAGGACCTGCTCAAGGCCACAGGCAGCGCCGCCAGCAGCAGCCACGCCAGCGGTGACTTTGACATCCAGGCAGGACAGCAGCAGCAGCAGCAGCAGGCACAGCTTGGGGCTGGCGGTGACGTCCACCCGGGTGCTCTGGGCATGCCTGCCGCAACAGGCCTGGACATCCCGCTGTCACTGCCCCTTGTGGGTGGACTCGCACCAGCAGATGTGGCAGCAGCAGATGCAGCGACAGTTTTCCAGCAGTTCCTGCAGCCTGCAGAAGCTCTGCACATGGCAGATGCAACAGCAGCAGCTGCAGCTGCAGCAGTGGCAGCAGCCGCACCACAGCAGCTGCTGCTGCCACCTAGTGCACCAATGCCAGCTGTACAGGATAGCGGCAGTGTGCCTGACGGCTATGCCAGCAGCCTGGCTGCTGGTGCATTGCTTGGCAGCAGCTCCTTGGCAGCACTCATTGCAGCTCTGGCAGCAGCACAGGCACGCGGCTCAATTTCGGACCAGCTCAACATGGCTGATGATGCTCCAGAGCAGGCTGCAATCCTTGTGGCAGCGGCAGCGGCAGCACCTGGCAGCATTGCTCCCCAGCCTGAGGTGCTGGGCTGGGTGAATGAGATGAGCAGAGAAACTGTGCTAGGGCAGACGCTGCACCTGGCGCTGACGCATGCTGTGCGCATGCAGGAGCCTGTGATGCTGCCATCAGGGCACAAGGTGTTTCCTGACGGCAGGGTGGTGATGTGCGTGGTGAACAACGAGCTGGGGCTGATGCTGCCAGCAGGCAGCCAGGACCTGGAGGCAACACGGGCGCAGGTGGCAGCAGCCATCTCAGCAGGCCTCGCCGGCAGCAGCAGCATGGCAGCGGCAGTCGGTGCAGCTGGCTGGGGCAGCGCGGATGCACAAGCCAGGGTGGTGGCCAGGGCAGGCCCAGCGCAGGTTGGAGGAATGAAGGACGGCAGCGATCCCATGGCAGCGGCCATGCTGGCTGCCGCAAGTGCAGCAGCTGCGTTTAGAGCTGCTGTGGCTGAGCAGCAGCAGTAGCCCTGCCTGGGAAGTGCAAAACGATTGTCAGCATGCAGGGAGTAGTTAACTAGCATGCTAGCTCAGGGTTGTGTTGTCACAGGGTAGCACCAGGAACATCCAGCACTTGGCGGTTGTTGTGTATACTTGGCATGAGGAAAACCGGACGTCTCGCAGCTGCAGGATGCAGGCAACCTAACGGCTGCCTGGGTGACTGGCACAGCTATGTTGATGTCGATGTGTAGCTCAGCATGAGAGCGTGTCTTGTGCACACAAAGCAGCATGGTGTGGCTGGCACATCTGAGTCAAATGTCAGCAAATTTATGTCTGCTGTTTGCTGGTTGAAGTTTCAACAAGTTTGGCAGGTTGCTCTGTTCTGCAGCATAGCTTGGCCTGACTGAAACTTTCAGTTCAGTGGTGGAACCAGCATGGTTCAGCCTGCAAGTTGCAGGCAGCTTATTCCTGTGCTGGTGCGCAGCTTGGCTGTTGCTGATGCAACTGTTGCACGTGGCAGGCGTGGCCTGTGCAGGTGGTGTGTTGGCCCAACGTTAACGGTGATACATTGCATCGGCGGTGATGGGCCAGCATCTGCAGCAAAGCGGAATCATGCGCGACTGGAGGAAATTTGCATAGAATGTGTTTCAACGCTGGCACCAGCACAGCAAGAAGCGTGCCTGGTGTTTTTAGGGCCAGCAAGAAATCCATGTGGCGTGCAACTCACTGGCAGCTTTATGCTGCAGCACTATTGACACACGGTGCACACCATGCATGGGCATATCCCCTTTCTTCAAGTCACTTGTCTGGGTCAGACCCCCGCGGAGCCTGACGCCCTACAGTAGTGTGTGAATAGCAGTGTGTTGTATGTGTACAAGGATACGAACTTTCAAGCTGCTGCTGTGCCGGGTCATTCCTTTATAGTATTTATGGGTTGAAGTTGCATAGGGCAGGGAACCTGTGTGAGGCATGACATGCTGCAGGCATCGAGAGTAGGCGGACTGGGAGTGTTCCTGAATGCAAGACAACAATGTATCAGATAGTGGGCACTGCTCTAATTGCTGTGGGTGTGCACGAGACTGCCGGCAATTTTGGGCAGCTTGAAGGTCGGCTTGCTCAGTAACCGAGGAGGACACAACATGCATGTATGTATGCATGCATATGCTCGATTGCGAGCGGCTTTTGCATGGCCCAACAGGATGTGCCACATCACCTGGCAGGTGACCACCCTAGTGGCTACCATGCATACTATGAATTAGCTGCTGCTGGCTGCTGCCGTAGGCTGGTTCAATGCACTTGCAGAGTGGTTTGCCTATGTAAATTATGCTGTCAAACCACTGATAATTATCTGCACGCGCCATGCTTGCTTGTACCACGTGTTGATTGTGTAGCAGCAGGGGCTCTGCTGTTCATGGCGGCAACTTGATGCCCTGACATGGAGCCTCCAGTGGCACTCCGTTGTGCCACCCCCCAGTGCCTTTCCAGACCGTGCGACTGCCGGGAAGTTGACTGAACACATTTCACTGCTAGTAGTAGTTGTCCTAGTAGTCGGAGTAGTAGTACTACTTGTCGGCGTGTTTGCAACACACTGCTGTTGGCAAGTTGCTGCAGGTAGCCGCTGGCTAAGTCAGCCATAGTACGGCAGGAGTGGAGCAAACAGCAGACGCCACATGGCCATCACCACAAGCGACAACTAGCACATGGCATGTTGTAGTTTTGATTGTGAAGTCGTGCCGCCAAAGCATGCCGCTACGCTGGACAGCTTGCGGTTCAGGATATTACTCCTAGACGCCAACGAGCAAACAGCAGTAGCACCAGAGATGGTGAACACTAGCATGCAGGACACCCAACAGTAATGTACGTCGACGCCTGCAGCTACCAGCTGCATGGTGCGCAGCAAAAGCCAACATCAGGCAAGCCATAACACTGTCAGGGCCACGCAAACTTGAACCGTCAAGAGCAAGAAGAGATGCAGTAACGCAAAGCATGCACAAAATCAATGAAGGAAGGGGAAAGTCCTAGTTCAAGGATGCCAGCACAGTGGCTGAAACAATCTCATGGCCATTGTGCTGCGTGTCACGCAAGGAAGTGATTGTCACTACCCAGGGTCACCCTGGGATCAAGATGATCATGCCACAGCTGGCACCAGATTGTATCAAGGTGTAGATCATGGGTTGAGCTCTACCTGCTGGTTTACAGAGTGCTGGCTTGATGCACAAGAGAGACACACCGGCATGGCAAGCCCTGCTGGCACAATGCATGATGAGAAGACGAAGAGCACTGGCACGTGTGGTAACATTCTGCGCCCAACCACCTTGAACTAAGATTCACACAGCTACGACACTACTGCTGGTTACCTGAACATGGCAGCTGCTGCCGCATTTGAAATTGCCTGCATGCAACATGCTTAACAAGAAATTGCCTATATGCAACATGCTTAACAAGAAATTGCCTGTATGCAACATGCTTAACAAAAAATTGCCTGTATGCAACATGCTTAACAAGAAATTGCCTGTATGCAACATGCTTAACAAGAGCGATCCAAACTCCTGACCTATCCCATCCCTTGATATGCCCATCTACAAATACTCTGAGCCAACACATGCACTGGCAGCCAGTGAGCGGCAGTATTCCATGCGCAGCATCACAGCCCTATGCCTGGGCCAGCACTGTCATACTCCTGCAGCTCGCCCGCATCCTGCATGCTCTGCCACACCTCCTGCGACACGCCAGACTGCGCGCCGCTGTGTGTGCTGCGCACCACCATAGCATCAGACAGCCCCTGCAGCTGCTTCAGCCCCCTGCCAGGGCCTATGGGGCAGGCGCCCTGCCCACTCGCCTGCGGCACTGCTGCTGCAGAAACAGCAAAGCGCTGAGCCTCTGGGGAAGCAGATAACGCAGCCGTCAGCATATCCATGTAGGAGCCCTGCACTGGCTGCGCGGCGGCTGCCGCTGCACTTGGTGCTGCCGCCCCAAGTTGCAGTGGCAACACACCTGGCAGCGACGCTGACAGGTCACCCCAGCAGGGCTGAGCAGCAGCACCCCAGCTGCCACTGCCGATCGCTGCTGGCCCCACGTGAGGCTGCAGCAGCTGCATGCTGCCCATGCTGCCTAGCGCACCGTACTGCGCCAGCCCCAGCTGCACATGAGCCTGCTGCTGCTGCTGACCTGGCACTTGCTGCTGAATGAACTCTAGGCCTGCAGGGGACACGCTGCTGCTGCGGAGCTCTGCCCCCCAGTAGCACAGAGGAGCTGCGCCTGCCACTGCTGCCAGTGGGTTGGAAGGCACGGCTAGGCCTGCCATGGGCAGGGAGCTGTCTGATGCCGTGGGGAAGTGCTGCTCCAGTGCTGGGTAGGGCACAACACGGGCGCTAGGCTTCTGCGGGGATGGCAGATGGCACGTGAGAAGAACAGGAAGCAGGTGCGCGACAGTCAGGAAAGGTAGGCAGAGAGGTAGGCAGAGACGCTACCATAGCGCCGCTGGCAGGTACTACATATGCAGAACGGTACTCGTCTTGTTCTCGAATCTGCCTTGCCTGCAGGCAACAATAAGTCATAATAGAACTCTGCATGCTGACTCGCAGCATCCAGCTCTCCATCATGGCACAGGCCAGCACTCACCTGCTTGCGCTGCACGCGAGGACTGTCACCGTCAGCCTTGTCATACTTGTCGACCTGCAGCAACAGATGTCGAAGTGCAACAGGAAGCAGCCACACACAACGAAGGGTGATCCCAATTGCAGAGATCGCTGTGCATGGTGCAAGTAGAGCATGGCGCAGGCAGCCTTTGCAGAGTAGCATTTGATTAGTCTTGTGCAAGCATGATCCGCACAGCCTCGGATCCAAGCTGCAGCAGCTTCATGTACAATGCGCAGTAAAACTCTCAACCGCGCATAGCAAAGCACGGCACCTGTTTCTGCTTGTGGCGCTCCTCCTCTGCCCCAAAGCGGCTGATGCCTGCACGGCAGCGCCCCCTGCCGCCTGCCGCCTGCCTCTGCAGGTCACCCCAGCCGCCCGGCCCTGGCGTTGGCGGCTGCTGCTGAGCTGCGTGCATGAGCCGGCCACCTGCATCAGGCGCTGCCTCTGCCACTGGTGCTGTGTGCTGCTGCCTGGCGGCAAGGCCAGCGCTGTTCTGCGCAGTGCCAGGCATAGCTGGCTGCTCAGCCATGGTCTGGTCAAACAGCTGCTGCAGGTAGTCTGGTGCAGGGCTTGCGCAGCGTGAGCTGCTGTCACCCAGCATGCCTGCAGGATAGCCGGCATGGCCATGCAGCTCAGTCGCAAGGCAGCCATCGCTGCAGCCATGTGTGTCTGGCGCTGCTGCTGCCTGCTCTGCTGCTGCAGCAGCTGCTACCACTGACACCCCAACTGCTGACAGTGCTGCTGCTAGTGCTGCTGCTCCAGGTTCTAGGGCATGCTGTTGTGCGGGACTAGGTACAGCTGCAGCGCTACCATCTGCTGGTGCTGCAGCTGCCGCATGCGCCACACGCTCGCTGTAGCCTTGTTGCAGCTGCTGGCAGTGGTGCTGCCTTGCTTGGTCATGATGCAGCTGTTGCATCTGTGCTAGCTGCGCGAGTTGCTGCTGTAGCTGCTGCAGTGGGTCTGCGGGGGCGTGCGGCGCCCCGTCCTGCCCATCATCTGAAGGTCTGCGGCTACCAGCATCTGGCACAGCTGTGGCTGCTGTGGCAGCCGGCCTGCTGGCATGAATGCCAGGTGGCAGCTTGTCGTCCTTGCTAGGTGAGGTAGGCCGGGCCTGCTGCTCCACCTGCTGCGCTGCAACAGGCCCTGGCGCTGCTGCTGCCGCTGCTGCTGACTGGTCACTGCAGGTGGGGCCTTTGCTGGCTGCAGCTGCACGCGCCTCTGCCTCTGCAATGACTGATGCCGGGGTGATCTTGGGTGCAGGCTCGGAGAGCGCCATCAAGCCTTGGATGGCCATCACGTCAGAGTTGGCGCCGCTGCAGGAGGCGGCATGGCAGGAGAACAGCAGCAGCAGCATCTTGTCAGGGGCTGAAGCACACAAAGAACACTGCATGCCAACAGCACAAGAACGGTCAGGCACATTGCTGTTGCCTGCTTGCAGGAGCCTGCTTCTTGTCTCGGGTGATGCATCTTTGCAGCTAAGCAGATGCGCACCAGATAATGGTATTCAAAAGTGAGCAACCAACAGTGAGGGGACGCCCTGAAGAACGCATGTACGTACCACAGCAATTCACCAGCTCTCACACCACTGGCTGCAGGCCCCCTGCCTCACCTCTTCTTCGGCTTGTTGAGCACGCGCAACAGCAGCGTCTCCAGGGCTGCACTGTCCTTGCCAGCCTTCCTGGTGCGGTGCCGGCTGTATGCTGAGTCACCGTCCTCCTCCCAGCCACCAGACGACCAGCCGCTGCCAGTGCCTTGCTCTGCGCTGGCAGCGACGTGCGGCTGCCGCTGCTGCCTGGCCCTGCTGCTGCCAGTTGGCCGCTTGGAGCGCCTGCCCCCACCGCTGCTGCCGCTGGCTGCTGCAGCCATCTCGTTGTCAAGCAGCAGGTAGTCCTGCGACATGGCCAGCAGCTTGCTGGCCTGCAGGAGGTGTGCGGTGCAGGGAGTAGGATGCAGCAGGTGGGAAGGAGGGAGGAAAGAAGCAGGCAGGCAGGGAGTGCAGCTACAGCCGTGGTTCCAATTTGCCATAGAACAACATGCTTCGACCATGCGGTGCTCGACATGCAAAACCCCTTGCAGGACAAACCCCAAAGCATAGCTCCCGCTCCCTCAACGTGTGCGAACTTCCCAAAGACATGCCCCTGGAAGCTGCACATTGGGGCTGACGCGTGCGCCCGGAATCCACATACACTGACACATGTGTCCAAGCTGCGCACCTTCCTGTGGCGCCCCTTGCGCTGCCTGCTGCCGCCCTCGCCCTCGTAGTCGCTGCCGTCATCACCATCAGAGCAGCCCGTGAGCACAGAGCTGGCCCTGTGGCCTGCACTTGCTGCTGCTGCTGCTGCCATGCTTGAGCTGGGTTTGACTGCAGGCTTGCTTGGCTTGCCTGATGTTGCAGGCGATGCACCAAGCTTGGTAATGCCTTTGGGGCCAGCTGCAGCAGCACGCATCACCATGTGCTCTGGCCTGTGCTCGCCATGGTGCTTGTGGTAGTACAGGCCGCACGCGTTGCAGAACGTCAGGCCCGCTGTGCCCTTGCGCCACAGGGTTGTGCTGGTGCAGGCGCAGTTGGCGCACATCTGCAGGACAGCAGTGCCAGCCCAACAAGCACAAGGTTGTTTGATGCCTGCAGAAAGCCTCTTGCAGGACGCAGGAGGTCGCGCACGCGGAAGCAAGGCAATGCAGGTGGTGAGCAGCTGTCCTGCAAGCATGAGACAGCTGAGCCTGTTGATGTCGTGACATTGCGCCACCTGCACCCAGCGTAGCACTCACGAACTGCTTGCTCCTGGGAGGCACAGCAAAGCGCACAGCCAGCAGGTGAGGCGCAGCAGCTTCAGCGCCGTTGAAGACCCTCAGCCGCATCTCCTGCAAGCAGCTGCGCGGCACTGGCAGCGCTGCACATGCCAGCAGCGCCAGCACTGCCAGCGCGCTGCCACACGGCCCTGTAGGTGCGCAGCCAGTGGCCGCCTGCACTGCTGCTATGATATCAGGTGGAGGGATGTAGCCTGCTGCCGCGTCACAGCTGGGTGCGTGCTGGTGACTCATGTGCTGCTGCTGCTCCTGCAGCTGCCAGCCAGCTTTGGCCAGGCTGGGCCACAGCATGGACTTCAACACGTTGAAGTGTGGAGGTGTGGCTGGCTCCTCGTGGAAGGCAAAGTAATGAAGTGACTGCCAGTCTGACTTCAGCACCAGCTGGGCCTGCCAACATCAACAGCGCAGGTGGTGCAAGATACAGCAGCGGTCATTGCTGTGGCTTTGGCAACTGTCAGGCGCCGCATGTTATGGTGATACTTGGTTGATGGTGGTATGGTGATGTTATGCACCAGCAGTTCCACAATATGCAGCCCCTTCAATCCTCAATCACACAGTTGCATCTGCAGTCGCATGTGCCACACCTGTGAAGCTTCCCTGCAGCTCCTCGCCCGCCCACAGCATCACTGAGCGGAGCCGAATGGCACAGCATGCACACACAGCACAGCAGCAGCACGGCAAGACGCACCACTTCGATGCCGCATGCTGCCAGCGATGCCCAGGTGTGGGTGGTGAAGGGCTGCAGCCCCACAGCAGCCAGCAGCTCGGCAATGAGGCCAGGCAGCAGCAGCTGCTGCTCGTCATACTGCCGAAACCTGTGCAGGTTGAAGCGCAGCCCTCCACGCTCTGCAAGATGGCAACAAACACGCGTATTCAGGTTGGCAAGCATATGTGCGAGAGGCAAGGTAACAGCACCCACATGGTTGTGTAACATATCGTACCAGGTACTGCTTACAATGCTCAGCAGCAGCATGAAACAGGTGCCTGCAAGCAGCCAACCCCACAGCTTGAACCAACATACAACAGGCAGGTTCCTGGCAATGCTGTGCCTGTACCTGTGGCCATGTTGTGCATCAGCCTGGTGCGGATGACGCCGGTGACAAGAGCGCCTGGCTGGAACCCAAGCCCCTCCAGCGCGTGGATGTGCGCATGCGCTCTGGTGAAGGTGTATGTGTAGGCATAGTACTGCTGCACCTCCTGCACCTGTGGCAGCAGCAATGATACGAGCAGCATAGGTTGAAGCTGATTGTAGTTTGCGCAAGCTTGCGGCGTTGCCTGTCCTGCAGGCCAGCCTGACCACTGCTGTGCAGCCAGCATGCTGTCCACTCACCGTCCTGCCTGGCAGCATCAGTTGGCTGATTGTCTCAAAGTCATGTCTGAACAGCAGAATGCCCAGCAGGAACTGGCGTTGCTCTGCCTCATCCCAAGAACTGCCTGCTGCATCAGCTGGAAGCGAATCTGCTTGTGCTGCTGTCTGTTCCATGTCGCTCGAGAGACGTCTAAGTGATTAGCACTGAAACCTAGGCTAAATTAAGATCGGTTGTGATTGAAAGGTGCATGACTGATGCGGCTGCGAGAGCAAGCGGTACACTGTCTGCACGCAGATCGCCAGCTGCAGCTGCTGCCATACACGAAATGCGCCCTCCAAAACGATATTGTAGCATGGATAAGCAAAAAATGACTTCGTCGTGGTATACAGAGTGGTGATGCTGTTTCAAATGGTTGAAGTCAAACTCAAGTTCAGCATCGCAGCTCAGCCATGTCTTTCATCATTACCATTGAATTATGAATCAGATCAGGTGATTTTGCTCAATAGGCATCGGCATGTTGTAGGGCGAACCAGTGACAGAACCCTGATGATGCTTAGGGTTTCAGGACAGTTGACACACCACCCAGTGCCCAGGCAAAGCATAGACACATGTTATAAAGCAGGTGGCCCGTACCGGGCCTGTCCCGTAGGAAGTTGTTTGGTTCATTGTTTGGTGCTGTGTGCACACATGTGCAATGCATACCTGTGCTCAGGTCACTGGAGTCCCAACAGCGCTCGCCCCGGGCCCGCACACTGCGGGCCCGTATTTGTAAAACAAATGGGTTCACAGGAGATGTGCATGTGCACATCATACCCTGCTCAGAGAGTCATGTACATTCACCTGAAGCTGCGAGACTCAGTCCAGCTGTCAATGTGGTCACATGTGAAATGACCAGCATGGTGAAGCGCTGCACACCCATTGCTGCAACGTTCTCAAGCAAGCAGTTGCTTACTTACATAGAAGTCAAGTGCGTACGTAAAGCTCCCTCCTCACTGAACTGACAACAGCAGGATGCTGCCACACTGAGATCTGCCTCAAGGCCAATGCTCTGCAAATGCCGCATGCACTGCAGCTGCAGCTGCAACATGCTATAGCATATTCTGACTCACCAGCAGCAGGTCCAGGCGCGAAACGCGAGGCAGCCTGCTCTGCTCGTTTTGTATAATGAAAGACCTCTCTATCGTCATCATTTACATATGTCTCTTAATTGTGCTTGCAAGCATCCGCTTCGAGCTGCTGCAGGCGATAAACTCGAGGCAGCCGTGCTCCCTGCCTCCTGCTCGCCCGCGTCCTTTGCGCCCTCGAAGTCGTTCCGCGCACCATTCTGCGTCGCCTTCTCGACTATCGACGCCCTCGACCAGGCCCCTCTCCTAATGACCTGAAAGTTGAGACCCAAAAATAGACACGCCAACCCTGGGCCCTTGGTTTTTCCCATCTCCCTTCGGAAGATCTTCTATCTTCCTACGGGTAAATGTTAAAGTAAAGCAGATGGCCCGTACCGGGCCAGTCCCGTAGGAAGTTGTTTGGTTCATTGTTTGGTGCTGTGTGCACACATGTGCAATGCATACCTGTGCTCAGGTCGTTGGGGCCCCGGCGGCTTCTCCCCGGGCCCGGCCCTGCGGGCCCGTTTTTGTTAACCACATGGTTTCACAGGAGATGTGCATGTGCACTTCATACCCTGCTTTGATAGTCATGTAGCATTCACCTGCAGCTGCAGGACTCAGTCCAGCTGTCAATGTCACATGTGAAAAGCACGGTGCAGCGCTGCACACCCATTGCTGCAACTTTTATAAACAAGCGGATGCTTTCTTCAACAGAAACCAATTGCATACGTAAAGGTCCCTCCTCACTGGACTGACAGCAGCAGGATGCAGCCACACTGGCATCTGCCTCAGGGCCAATGCTCTGCGGCATGCCGCATGCACTGCAGCTGCAGCTGCAATAGGCTGACTCACCAGCAGCGCAGGTCCAGGCGCGAAACGCGAGGCAGTCCTGCTGTGAGTTCCCCACATTTGGGTAGCCGACCTCTCTACTCTAATGAATGACATATGTCTCAAGCACCCGCCTCGAGCAGCTGCAGGCGATAAACTCGAGGCAGCCGCGCTTCCTGCCTGCTGCTCGCCTGCGTCCTTTGCGCCCTCGAAAACACTTCGCGCACCATTCTGAGTTGGTTTCACGACTTTCGCAAATCTCGACCAAGCGCTCCCACTAATCCCTGAGTTGCGACCTGAAATAAACACTTTAACCCTGCTTAGCCCATGCATCTCCCTTCGGAAGATCTTCTATCTTCCTACGGGTACATCATAGAGCCTCAACTGTGTCCAAGTCTGCCAAATTGTCCGTGGTTACGCTTGGGCTTACCATGATCTTGCCCCGGTAGTGCCAGCATGCAGCCGCTGCCTCCGGCGGACGTTGACTCAATTAGCATTACTTCTGCACCTGGATACATAAGGAAGCAGGTTCCCCTTTCCTGAAGACTCTTGAAGTACACCCTGCAATGCAGCGCAAGCTGCAGCACAAGACAGGACCGCTGGAGGGAGAGCTGGCCAGACTACCATGGCCAGCTCTCCTTTGAGGAGTAAAGCTGGCAGCCGACATTGATCTCGCACTTGAAGTACGTACTTATGCTGCATAACCTGCAAATACAGCTACAAGTATAGCTGCAAATATAGCTGCAGTTGGGCTATGCACGCTTCAACATCATGTCAACAACCAAGACATAGCATCAATGCCGTTGACCCGGCACCAGACTTGAGCGGAGGGAGGAGGAAGCACTGCTCCAGTATGCTTGCAAGTATTCCGCACATCCCGGATGGCCGGGTCCCTGATGGCTGTGTATGTGGCTGTGTGTAGCATAGGCACCCAGTCACGAGCTCCAACAAAGGCTCTAAGCTGGTGAGCATGAACAAATGGGCGCAGGCACGAGTGTTACACGAACTTCGTATCATCCGTTGTTCACTATGACAGCAACCAGCCGCACGTACAAACCAACCGCTGAGCTGTACATGCCTCTGCACTGCTCCTGGCAGGAGCCGCCTGTGCCTCGCATTGCTGCTGTTGCGCTATATAGAGGGCTGATGATTATACAGCTCAATGTGCACATCATTGACATAGCTGTACCCACCTGTACATATGTGTGTACGCATAACTCAGAGACTTTAGCGGTCAACCCACAGCATCTGCTGAGCAGCTCATCCTAAACGAGTAGCTGCTCCAGTAACTGGATGGTGTTGCCTGCAAGCAGGAAGAGCAGCAGCGTGAGTCATTCAGATGCACTGGCAGTTCACTAACAGCTCGGCCATGTGGCTGCAGCCCTGTGGGCACAGGAACAGGCGCGTCCGGCTTCCTGTGACCACATGTTCTTGGAAACAGGCTGACACCACGACAGGCAATTGATACAGTATTTTGTAAGTCACAACCAATTGCGTTGATTATCACAACTAGGGTTGTGTGCTGCGGGCCCCATGACCCTGCTTGAGATGGTCATCATGCCCACGCAGCGTTTATCATTCAGGCTACAATGCCAAGCTGTCCCGGATCAAGCATGTTTGCTCACCATGATGTTACCTGACGTTCTGCACTCGACACAGGATGCCCGCCATGCTGCGTCATTGGCATATCCGCAAGAATCAGACGAAAAATGTACAGCAAATTGCAAGCAGGGTTAGTAGTGCAGTACATGCATGCACGCATGTGCTGCTCTGTTGATGCTGGCTGTTACATAGTGGCATTGGTCCGCCGCGCACACCAGCACTGCGCTGCTGCTGCAGCTTACCCTGGGCTGGGAGTGCAGATGCCATGTTTGAGGGCTATATTTGCCGTAACCCATGGTTTTTGATGATGCCATTGCTGCTTCAGTTCAGGTCGACACCTTTGCCAGGAATGTACTGCTGCGTCCACAACGCCAACAGGGAACTGGTCTGGGAACAGGATCTCTGCTGCATGTATGCCAAGCACCTCCACGCATTATGCGAGGCGTCTGACATGGATTGGCCTCCAGTAAAGCTATGAGCATGTGAACCGTCAGCAACTGTAACAATCGGCACGGTTACGTAGCGGTGTCACCTAGGACGCTGTGCAGGTCCTTGTCGACCGCATGCGATGTTGAGATGCAAAATGGTGCCACCTGCAACACTGTGTAATAGTGGACTTGTAGTACACGTCGCTGGATACAGTGCACTGGCGTTGAACTCACTCGTATGCAGCAGCAGCAGTGCCCTCGAACCGTTGATTGTTCGGCTATCTGCTGCCATTATCAACGTCATAGACCATCCGTACACGTGAATTTCGGCCTCCAGGTGCGGACAGCTATGATATGTGAGGTGCAGCCAGGTGGCATTGCCCATGTTGCTTAGTGTGCAACTGCTGCGTCCCATTGCCCAGCCATGCGTATGTCATGCTGCGCTCCATCGCGATAGCATATGCACAAGGCTCCAGTGGCTTATATCGACGATGAGCTCTGCACCATGCTCTCATCTCATAAGGACTACCGTAGCTTAGGTCTGACACTGCTGCCTCATGCCTGTTTTGCAGCAGCTGCTGACCTTGGCCTGGTGGCATCATGCAGTCTGAGCAGTACGTTCATGCCAGCGACAGCTATGCCATTGAAAGCAGTAGCAACACGTCACTGGCAGACATGCCACCTGAGGTGCGTGCATGTGTGCTGCGACACCTGCCTGTGGGCATGCGCTTGGGTCCATGTGCGCTGACGTGCAGTGCCCTCTCAGCAGCAGCAGTGGCAGCCACAGACGTGCTGTGCATGCACAGCATCTACCAGCAAAAAGCAAGCGCGTTGGCAGCATGGATCGCCAAGCATGGCGCCACACTGGTGCACCTGGAGTTGAAGGACTGCACCGCGGTCAACTTTGACTGTGGCATGGGCCACCTTGCTTCACTGACAGCTCTGCAGCGCCTTGAGCTGCAGGCTGCTTTCAACAATGCGTATGCAGCGCTTGGGGGCGAGGCAGCGTACGGTGCGGCACTCAGCAGCACCACAGGGCAGCTGCAGCAGCTAACAGCGCTGGAGCTGTCAACATTGCATAGGCATTCGCTGCCTGCCTATGCACTGGCTGGCCTCAGCAAGCTCACACGGCTGCGCCAGCTGAAGCTGCACTGCTTCCGCAGCGCTGCCAAGCCAGTCAGCCTGCAGGGCTTGCCAAGCAGTGTCACTCAGCTGCACTTGTCTGACACTGCAGCCACTGTCAGCGATGCGCTGGGCAGCAGCAGCGGCAAGCCCCTGCCAGACCTGCAGGATTTGCAGCTGGAGATGTGCGCGGTGATAGAGGTGGCAGCAGTGGCACACTTCAGCCACCTGAAGCGGCTGAGCTGCGTGGGCGGTTCAAGGTTTACGACACCGGAGCTGCTTGCTGTGCTGCCACGGCTGCAGCAGCTGCAAGTCCTGAGCTTGGATAGTTTTGACGATGACGATGCAGTCACTGCAGCAGATTATGCAGCGCTGACAGCCAGCAGCAACCTTGTATCTCTGCAGCTGGTGTGCTGCTCCATCCCTCAGGCAGCACTGCAGCACATGTTTGCGCCAGGGCGGCGGCTGCCACATCTGCGGTGCTTGAACGTCAGCTTAGCAGGAGGCGGCGAACCCGTAACACCATGCTGGTGGGTCAGTGATGCCCTGCTCATGGATAACTTGCTGTTCACTCCTGGCGACGCACAGCGGCTTGTTGAGTGCTGCCCAGCGCTGCAAGAGCTGGGCTGTGTGACCCTGTGCCATGGGGCCTCCAGCAGCCTGCTGGTGCCGCTGCTGCAGCTCAGCAAGCTAACAAGCTTACTAATCGGTGGTACGATGTGCGGCGATGCTGAGGCAGCAAAGCTGCTGGCCAAGTTTACAGGTGCGCTGGCATCAAGTGGACAGCCGCCTGTCAGCAGTCAATGCAGACTTACAGGGCACACAGTCCCCAAGCACGTGCTGCAGATCACATGTGAATGTCTGGTGTCTGATCCTCGCCGCGTGCTCATGCACCCTGCATGGTGCCTGCAACGACATCATGCTCAGCAGCCACATGCAGACTTTGTGCTGCGGCTGCTTGGCGCCACCTAGCCACTCACATGTTCTGGCTTGCTGGGCGTTATGTGCCTGCAGGGCTGCAGCGCTTGAGCGTGTGGTGCGGCAAGCAGTTCACAGGCAGGGGCCTGGCTCACCTCACGCGCCTCACTGCACTGGGTGCGCTCAGTGTGTGCAGCTACATCAACTATGATGCGTCAGAGGCGTCAGATGAAGACGACGATGAAGACGATGATGACAACTGGCACGATGTGCGTCTGACGCAAGGCGAGGTGCGGGCAGCAGCAGTGATCCTGGGGCACAGCACAGTTGAGCCTGAGCAGGCTGCATGCACGGAGCAAGCAGAGCACGTCAAGTTGTCAGTGCACCTGCTGCGGGTGTCAGCTGTCTGCCGCGTTCATCATGCAGCGGTCCAGACAACCGAACAGCGAACATTGCTGACATGACGGCCGCGCTGCAGGCCCATCAACAGGTGGAGTGATGTCACCAACAGCTGTGCTGTGCTATGCCACTGTCATTTGAGTGATTTCATGTAAGCTTCTTGCTGTTATGCCCTGGTGCTGTGCTGTCCTTGAGCGCCTCAGGAGTCAGGGCCTGCGGTGTGGCAGCAGCTGCAGCAGCTGTGCATGGAGGACCCAGCTGCACTGGCTGTAATGTATGAGCAAGCGCAGCAGCAGCTGCAGCAGGCACAGCAGCAGCTTGCCTCTGAGCGGCAGCAGCATGCACTGTGGCTGGCTGCAGGAGAAGGTGAGGCGCTGGCGGTCCTGTGTTGATGCTGTGCATGCAGAGTGATTATGTTGCCTGGAGGCCGGCCTGATGTATCTGGCTGATTTTGGTATGCTGCACGTGTTGAGAGTGTTCTGGGCTCAGCACCTGCTGTTTCGCAACGTAGGCCAGTGCTAAGATAAGAGTACAGATCATGTCATATTTGTATGTGGCGGTGCAGGTTTTCTGTCACATACAGTCAATATGTAATGTTTGTAAGCCTATATGTGCTGCTTGCCGTGCCTCCAAACTGCTGTGCCTGCCGCGTGTGCAGCTAGGATTGCTGACCTGGAGCGCCAGCTGGCGCAGCAGGCACTGGCAGACACACAGCTGTAGCTGGCCGGGACACGCCTGCGGCAACAGCAGCCAGCTGGCGGTGCCATCCAGTCAGCGCCACGCCTGCAACTGAGCTGCATGCGGCAGTGAAGCCATGCTGCATGCAGCATGCATGTCCGGCAGGCAAGCTGCAGCCTCACACAACCAAGTGCACTGTGCCCCTGGGGCAGCAGCCGGGCTGCTGCCACGGCTCAGCCGGGCTCGGAGCATGACGAGCATGTCTGACCCACGAGTGCGCAGCGGTAATGTGGTGCAGACTGGCAGTGGCCTGCTCAGGATGGGCGGTAACGGAACCGTCATCATCATCAAGTTTTGTCAATCGATTGACTTGATATCAAGCCATCAAATCACCGTGTGCCATCGTGGCTTGGCATTGACCTGCCCGTGGCGGTTGTGAGTTGACTATGCATCCGTTGATATGTGCAGTGCGCACTGCTGAATGAGCCTGTCATTGGCTCGAACTTTTCTATACGGGCAATGTTCCCGCCTGGTGTAACATTCAAAGGTGAACATGGTGCATGATTTGGGGGGGGGGGGTTGTGGGGGGGAGATACCTCCCCGGGAGGATGTGGCACATTGAACCGTTTGTGACAATGCTGCTGTCACAGCAAGTTGTTGCCACGGTTGCTGCATCCATCATATGGTTGACACTGCCATATGGTTGGCACTGCCAGCGGCCGGGCCGAACTGAAGCCACTCGCAAGTTCAATTCCACTGGAGTTACAAGATGAAAGCACCGTGTTAACATTGGATACCGTACGGGTACCTAACGTTGGGAATACGGCCGCTGCTGAGCAGCAGTGTTGCAATATTCGAATATTCGTGCATTGAGGACCATCCTCCCCAAACCAGGTTCACGGACGCGCTCCTGTGAAAACTGTGTTGCGAAAAAGCGCCGATTGGTCTCCACAAGGCCCGTGTCGTTGCCGGTGACAACCCACCGCGCCAAGTTCACCACCTTGATCTGGCGCACATACTTCTGATTCACCTCCACTTTCTTTGCAGTTAGTAGTTGCCGCACTTGGCCGGCGTGTGCCCTCGCCCTCGTTCACGTGGACAACCAGCTTGTGCATCAGCCCAATTGCGTGCGTGCCCAGCAGCTCTTGCGCTGGTGACGCTGTGCAGGTGAAGTACCTGGCACCTATGATGTCCTGCATCGTTTCCATCAGCGTATCCTTGGCAGAACCCCTGGCGTGTGAGCTCGTGGACCAGCCTGCCTGACTAGGCTGCCCCGGCCGCTGGATGATGTCAGCAAAGAAAATCTTGATGATGCGGGCTGAAGTTGGATCGTTGTTGCTTGCCAACATCAGCAGCTCTTTTCAGACGGATATGTCGCCTGAGCTTTCCACATCCCACTTTTCAGCAGCAAACCCCTGGAAAAGGTTGTACACATCGGCTGGGCAGCGCACTGGAGGGGGGAGGAAATCCAGCTTGTTGTAGGTGCGGTGCTGGGGGTCCTTGAGCCACAAGTCAATAAACGCTTCGCTGACAAATTTGTCACGTTTTTCTGTTTTCTTTAGGACGAGCAAGCGCACACACTGCTGGCTGTCCTTCATTTCCCTTTGTGTCATGTGCATGTCATCCTCGTCAGCTGCACCGGTGTCATCACCAGACGTGTCCGCCAACTTGACAAAGATGTGGGGCGTGCGCACCTCAAAGTATGACAGCTCGAAAACTGCCTTGAGGGCAGCATAATCGGGTACAGAAAGGCCAGGGTCTTCAGCCATCGCCCTCAGGGCCATGTCCACAGCGCCAGTGTGTACAAGGCGGGGGCAGCGCTGCGCCAGTGTGGCGTGGCCGGACAGGTGGGTCGTCCAAGGACCCACCAGCTTGCGCTGCCTGCCACACCCCTCAGCCAGGCAGGTGTAGTACATCTTACCATCCATGTGGAGCATACAGATCACATTGTTGCTCTTGTGCCGTTTGCCAGGGCAGCCACAGCAGTCCCTACCGCTCTGTTTGTCTGTGACGCAGTACACCCGGTGCAGGTTTCCACGCTGCAAAGTGATTGGGCTTATATCTGTAATACCAGCCTTATTCAGCACTTGCAGCGCCAGCCACAGCGCCCCCTGTGGCGTCAAGAAGCTAAATCCCTTGCTGCCTTTCGATGCAACCTCGTTGTTGTCGCCTTGCGTGTTGACAATGGTGCTGCGCTTGCCACTGTTGGTGCAGACCGTGTTGCGCATTATGATTTTGCTGCCGATGCCACCACCTGCAATGGCATGGGGCGGGTCGCGAGGTACGAGCTCTGCTGGCAGGGGAGGCGCGGGTTGGCCTGATGGCAGTCGGGACTGCAAATGCTGCACATCTGAGGGCAAGCTGTCCAGCAGGAAGGTCTGCACTGGTGCGTCCAGATGGGTGACGGGCAGCAGCGGACGCTCGCCACCCGGCTTGCTCTGGTATATCATGCCGAAGTCGTATTTTGTGCGGTAGACGCATGGGTCTATGATGTGCTTGCCACACGTGGGCGTCTCGAGGTCCCTCACTTTGTATTTGGGTTGCAGGCACACTTGCAGCAGTTCAGCCAGTTGTGGTTTTCCCAGTGCAATGGCTGGCCCAGCAGCAGGGCGCATGATCAAGTGGTAGCTGTGCTTGAACTCCCCCTTGCTGTTCATGCCACTTGCGTCAGCTACAACAAAATCAGCTGTTGTTAGGCTGACGCCGAACATGTGCCACATGGCTGTGCATATGTCCTGGATGATGCCGTCCCGTGACAGCCAGGGGTGTGCCTCCTCCTCTGTGGACGTCCACTCCACATCAAAGTAAGGGGGGTATGGCTGGTCATCCATGGTGACATGGTACAAAACTTCTAGGTCATGCAGCGCGTGCGGGTGTAACAGGACCTCCAAAAGACGATGTCTACCCACTAGGATTTTGCTATATGAACGGCTGCTGCACGGCCGTTACAGCGGGGTGCTGGGATCACTGCAGTGCTCGAGCATGTCGGTGGTGGCGGAGTAGCTGCCGTAATTCCGGGCACCTTGTGGATGTGTCCACCCCAGGATCACGCTGTGGCCCAGATCACGAGCGCGCTTGATGGCGTGCTCCTTGCAGCCCTACCCTGTGAACCAGCTTGTACCAAGCTTCAACATGGATGCAATGGTGGGGGGTGACATCTGACTCAACAGTGTAGAGACACATTTATTCAGTATAATCACGCGCGCTTAAGTGGCTTTCGCTCAGTCCCGTGATCTGCTGGCTTCACCTTTTTTTGACGTCACTCAGTGATTTGGCAGGCAGGTGCTGCCGTTTCAATGTATGCATGTGGTGAGCAGGTGAGAGGGGTCCCCCCCAAGCTGAATTTCTTGGGGGTGATGTCGACTAGGGCTGAAAAGTTTTCAACAGCCCTCTCACCCCTCTACACCTCTCACCTCCACCCCCTCACCTCCTCACTTTCTATCCATTCAATTTATAGTATGTATAACTACCAGTCCAAACCAATGCAGGCCGACAACCTGTACTGCGATGCCGATGTATGCATGTGGTGAGCAGGTGAGAGGGGTCCCCCCCGCTGAATTTCTTGGGGGTGATGTCGACTGGGGCTGAAAAGTTTTCAACAGCCCTCTCACCCCTCCACCCCTCTCACCAAAGGATATATGTTACACGGTGCAAAAAAAATACGTGTAACAGGCAGCAAGGGAACAACAATCCCAGTTCAGGCCAAAGCCATGTCAGGCGAAGCCTATGTGGCTAGGCAAACCCCAGTTCAGCCCCAGAC
>CADDIJ020002414.1:0-38553 GCA_902809745.2 Tetradesmus lagerheimii | reverse complement strand
GACTGTGTGGTGTGCAGGTATGGCAGTTATGGTCTTGACGCTGAGCTGTCAGGCTGCAGCATGGCCTCTGATCACTGCTGCTGCTGCTGCTGCTGACTTCATGGTGTGCAGGTATGGCGGTTACGGTCTTGACGCTGAGCTGTCAGGCTGCAGCGTGGCCTCTGATCACTGCTGCTGCTGCTGCTGCTGCGGACTGTGTGGATTGCAGGTATGGCAGCTACGGTCTTGGCGCTGAGCTGTCGGGCTGCAGCGTGGCCTCTGATCACTGCTGCTGCTGCTGCTGCTGCTGATTGTATGGTGTGCAGATATGGCAGTTATGGTATTGACGCTGAGCTGTCAGGCTGCAGCGTGGCCTCTGATTACTGCTGCTGCTGCTGAATCTATGGTGTGCAGGTATGGCAGTTACGGTCTTGACGCTGAGCTGTCAGGCTGCAGTGTGGCCTCAGGCAACCTGCAGGCCAAAGGCGCCCTGGCCAACAGCAGCAGCGCAGTATGGAGCGGTTACCAAGGCAACCAGCAGCAGCAGCAGGTGCTGCAGCGCCCGCCTGCCTCGCCTCCCATACTGCGCAGCGACAGGTGGGGGTGTAATGCACGTGATGCTTGTGTTACAGGTGGTTTGCTGCCTGTGCAGCTGTCTCCTTTATGTCTAAGACGCTGCATGTTGTGATTCACTCGGCATGGCATACTCATTTGGTGCTCCGAAGGGCAGTGTTCCAGCTACTAGCATGGTGGCGTGTGTGAAATGACGTACTGCAGACGTGCAAAACACAGCGGCTACCCAACACGCAGCACAGCGCTTGTGTCCATGCTTGCAAGCAAGCGATTACTGCTCCTGCCTGCGTTTGGTACACCTGACCAGCCACCATCACGGTCCTGTCACTGCTGCTGCTGCTGCAGCAGGTTTGTTGATGGCAAGCCTGACAAGCAGCCAGCAGCCGGCAGCACAGCAAGGGCAGCTAACCAGCAGCAACAGCAGCAGCAGGCCTCGCCGCCTCGAAAAGCAGGCGCAGCTAATGCGCAGGTGGGCAGGGCAGCAGCACGCGGTGGCAAGGCATCTGGTGGTGGTGCTGCTGGCAGCGCAGGCAAGGCCAGCAACGTCAGACGGCGTGTTTGAGTGCTGGCATACATTATGGTAGTTTAGTGTTCACTTCGATTCAGGCACACCTGCTGTCCTGCAAATGCCGCTTCTTGTGGTCAGCATGTAGACTGGCCGCTTGGGGGTTTGCCGCTCTGTTGTGGCCGTCATGACTGATGATATGCCAGGCTGCATTGGTTATGCACCATGCTTGCTTGAAACAGTATGGGGAGCTGCGTTCTTTTCGTAATATGCGGCTGAATTTGATACTTTCTGGTCAGACAGTCCGTCATTGACGGTCGCTGCGGCACGTAAAGCTGGTGCAACCTGCCACCTGGGAGTCATTGAAGCACATATGCCACATTTGCATGTTACATATGTAACCCAACTGTACACAATTGCATCGGCTGTGTCCGATCGTAAAATCCACTGTCGCAGCCGGTCCTGCAGTCTTGGAAGGAATCCAGCAAATGGCAAGTTGTTCTGTTCGTTGCAACCAATCCCCTGCCAAGCGTGCCAGCTGGCACTTTGACGCGTATTGCAATGCATGCCTCAAGTACCGCTGTGCTTGCACATCAACAGTATCTGCCCATACTCATCATCATCAAATTACCAGATCTGCCCATACTATGGGGCTTCAATATCATGCAGCCGCAAGGCGCTGGGTCTACTAGCCATCATCATCATCATCATCATCATCATCATCATCATCATCATCATCATCATCATCATCATCATCATCAAATTACCAGATCAAGCCATAGCATCCACGCCATCTACTAGCCATCCTCGTAAGAGCTGCTACACAATGCAAGGTACCTGACCGGTCAAGGTGAAAATGTGGTCGATGCCCTCTAGATAGAATGCCGATCAACACTATCAATACTGTGAAGCCAGTGCTTCACGCATCCACAAACTCCTCGTCAAACATCTGGCTGCACAACGCGTCACAGAAGCCCTCCAGCTCATCAACCTGCCCAAACAGCAGCTCATCCAGCAGCAGCTCAGCAACAGCCTCAACAACATACGTCGGCTGCAGCTGCTGCTTGGCGCGCCGCTGTGCAGCGCGGCTGTCACCATCAGGCCCTGGTGAAGGGCTTCGCAATGTGAATGGCTTTTGCGGGCTGTCCATCACTTCTAGTGAGCCGTCTACCATTGCCTGGTGCTTCAGGAAGCGGCGGCGGCCAGCTTTGATTGACTTGAGCGTCTCCTTGCTCAAAACCTCAGGCTGCTGCTGCTGCTGCTGTTGCAGTGAATGTTGCGGTAGCTGCTGGCTGCTGCCAGCTGCTGGTGCGGACGCTGCAGCCCTAAGCGCTGGTTCTGCTACGGCGGCGTCTGCTGCGGCTCCCCCGCCAGCTGGAGGTGTCTCAGCGCAGGCCTGCGGCTGGCAAGTGGCACACAAAGACGGCGGCACACTGAGTGGCTTGCAAAAGTTGGCATACACAGGAGATGCTGTGGGTCTGCTAAGACAGACATAGAGGTTTCAGAAAAGCCACGCGCAGCAAGCATGTTTGACATGGGCATGCATTTGCAACCAGTACCAGGCATTCAAGATTTCGTGATCCTGCAGCAGGACAATGTAGCACGGCCTGCAACCACATATGAAAAGGAAGCTCACCAGTTGCGAAGCAGTTGCTGTTTCACCAGCTTCCACCCCAGCTGCTGCATCTGGAGGTGCTGGCACAGCTGTCTGCAGCTCCACACTGCTGCCAAACCACCTCCTGCGGATCTCCTGCTCCTGTGCTTCGATCCTGTCAAGCGCTGACAGCACATTTGAAACCACTGCAGGCTCCTGCAGCAAGTCGCTCCCGGCAGCAGCAGCAGCGGCCGCCGCCCTGCCTAGCAATGCAGCGCTGCTGGCATGTGTGGCAGCTGCTGGCTGGTGAAGCTGCTCTTCTAGCCTGCCGAGCACCCCCAGGATGTGTGAGGCTGTCTCCTCCAGCCGTGTCAGCCTGCAGGGTTGCGGCAAAATGGCAGGGGGCAGACGACATGACAGGGACTGTTAGGGGCACAGCGACAGAGAACGGCAGTATCAATAACCTGCCGAGCACTCCCAGGATGTGTGAGGCTGTCTCCTCCAACCGTGTGAGTCTGCAGGGTTGCAACAGAGGGGAGGGGTGAGACGACATGGCAGGGACTTTGTTAGGGGCACAGCGGCAGAGAATGGCAGTACTTGTAACCTACCGAGCACCCCCAGGATGAGTGAGGCTGTCTCCTCCAGCCGTGCAAGCCTGCAGGGTTGCGACAGAGGGGAGGGGGGATGACACCACAGGGACTTTGTTAGGGGCACAGCGACAGAGAACGGCAGTTCTTGTAGCCTGCCGAGCGCTCTCAGGGTCTGTGAAGATGTCCCATCTAGCCTGGTCAGCCTGCAGAATGAAAGCCCAAGCAAGGCAATTGAATATGAGGCCTATTGGAGTATGAGGCATGTTGGTACAGAAGGCCAGTGCAGCTGCCAGTACACAAAGGAGTAAGGCCGCTGCTGGCTTGCTTAGCTGTGAGAATGCGCGTAAGATGTGCGGTAATTTGGCAGATGCCAACAACTGAGTGCTCGAAATCTACAGGATGTGCAGCCAGAGGTTGTTCACATCGGCTGCAAGGCCAGCGAAAGGACGCTGCCACACAGGCACTGTCACATGAGGCAGCTATACATCCAGCTATGACCAGCAATTATCACACCAACCTGCAAGACCATTAGTATGCAATCTCACCTGCCATCATCCTCGTGCTGCTTCTGCTCCTGCAGCTGCTGCTGCACTGCCAGCTCCACCCCCAGCACCTCCTGCACACTCATGCCAGGCCAGCCACCAGGTGATGCAGCACGGCCAGCAGCAGCAACGGCTCGCGCTCTGCTATCTAGCTTCTGTCGTGCAGCAGCAAGGAACGCAGACCTGATAGGGGGACTGCTGCTGCCAGCTGCAGCAGGTGCAGCTGCAGCGACGGTCGTGTCTGCTGCTGCTGCATCATGTCCAGTCCAAAAGCTGAACTCTTCCTCATCTGCAAAGCCAGCTGCATCATGTTGCCATTGATACTGCTGCTGCTGCTGTTGCTGCTGTGGAGGCTTTGGCATTGCGGCTGCATGCTTGCGGCTGCTGCACTTGGCAGAGGCAGGAGTGCTGCCTCCAGGCTTGGGGCGCCTTGGCTTGCCAGGGCTATTGGCAGAGGCAGGGCGAGCTGCAGGCACAAGGAAGAATTCATGACAGCAGCTGAGTTTGTGTGCTGCCATGCATAGGCGCACCGAAAAGACGGCTGCAAGAGGCAGCCAGAACAGCTTGTTTTGGCAACACTCCCCAGACGAACAAAACAACGCTGATGCGCTTGACAGCGACAGGAGTGCTGCCTCCAGGCTTCGTGCGCCGTGGCTTGCTAGGGCTGCTGGCAGAGACAGGGCGAGCTGCACAGGCAGAAGCAAGGGCAGTTTCACAACAGCAGCTTGTTTCTGCGACGCCCTGCATAGACGGTTCAAAGAGCGAACTGCAAGAGGCAGCCAGAACAGCTAGAATTTGGATAATTGTATCTGGACGAACAAGTACACGGCAATCGATTCTCACCTGATTGTCGCTGCGCGCGTGCTGCTGCTGCTGCTGCAGCCACATCCCAAGCCTCAGCCACTCCGCTGCGCTTCCTGCGCAGCAGATTCGCAGGTGCTGGCATGAACGGCTCTGACTGCCACGCCTGTTCGCGCTGCTGCTGCTTCTGCTTCTGCTGCTGTTTGCTGCTGGGACTGGTACCTGCAGCACTGCCTGGCCTGCCCCTGCTGCTGGCTGCTGCAGGGATTGGGCGCTGCTGCAGCTGCTGCTGCTCTGGCAGAGGCTGCCGTGCTTGACCAAATGCCTGCTGCTGGAGCAGCTGCTGCTCGTGCTGCTCATCGGATTGCTCTTCTATAGGGTACAGGTTCTCGTCCTGTTCCAGGGTGCGTAAGTAACAGCAGAACAAGTGCGCGATGCGCCCACTCAATACAAGTAGATGTGTCAGCGCTAGCGCAATCAAAAGGCTGGTGCTGGCATGCGCAACGCAGTCGCACAGTCGCACAGCACGTACAGCATGGAGGTCATGATATGAGGTAAAGGGCCGCGCCCGTTTGTGTGTAGCTGGAGGTGCCAAAAAAAACTTTGGCGCACTTGCTAATGCGCCCTATGCCTTTTCCGCAGTACGGCATGTATGTGCAACATCACTGCCGCGGCTGTTATGTGAAGCATACATAGTGTCTGTGGTTGCATAGGCCGTAGGGAGTACGGGGTAGGAGAAACCGACTTGTGAAACGCCTGATTACGGCTGCCTCAAACCCTAACCATACATACGGGCACGCTGTGGTGCTCACCTGGCTCTGGCGCAAGCGCTGCATGGTGCTGCCCTTCTGCTTGTTAGCCAGCACTTGCAGCGCTGACTCAAGTTTGGACAAGAGCTGCTGCTGCTGCCTGCCGTGCTGCTGCTGCACCTGCTGCTGCCGCCTGCCTAGCAGCTCCTGAAGCAAGCCAGCAACATTCTGCTGCTGCTGCTGCCCACTTGCGCTGCCAGATGTCAGCACCTGCTTTAGTGCAGACTTCAACTGGCTGCGCCTGTCACTGCCAGATGCTTCGTCCTGCTGCTGCTGCTGCTCTAGCTCCTGCTGTGCTGGCTGCTGTTGTGGCTTCTTGCGCCTGCCTGCTTCACCCCTTATGCGGATGAACTCAGGTTCTGCATGCTGCCCTGCAGAGCACCAGAGCATACACGTTGACTGATTGATGCTTGCAGCTCTGCGGGATGCAACTGCTCTACTTAGGCATGCAGCAATGTGCTCTTGCCCACAGCAACTCCAGTAGGTCACCGACTCACGAACTGAACACACGAACACAACCAAGCAAAGGTGTTGCCTGTGCAACTCATCAACCTGCGAGACCTGCACAGCAACTCGTACTAAGCAACAAGCGCCAGCACACCTTGGCTTGCGCTACCAGCAGCTGCGCTGTGCCTTTGTGGCTGCAGCACTGACTGGACCAGCCATGAGTTCTGCACTGCCTCGGGCAACTGATGTGACGTTGAGGATTTGGCAGCTGCACTTGTGCTGGGATGCGCAGCAGCGGGGGCGCTATGCGATGTAGGACCCGCTGCCTTGTTTGCATTCAGCTTGGCAACCTGCACAACGACATCATGCGTAAAATCAGCAAAGCACGGGAAGGTACATTTGCCAGCATGCTGCTTGCCGTTGCAACTAACACAGTGCCAACCACGCAGGCTGCTTGGGTATACATCTAACCAAGGTGTCTCACCTCTTGCCCCTGCAGCAGTTCCTGCTGCTGCTGCTGCTGAAGAGCTTGCTGCAACTGCTGGTTCTGCTGCACCAGCTGGTGCAGCAGCGGCTGCCGCTGCTGGTCCTGCTGCTCAACAGTTGTCGCGATCCCATGCAGCTGCGCAAAGGCGCTACTGCCGGGCCTGCTGCTCTGCCAAGTTTCCTGCTGTGGCAGGGCGCTGGTGCCTAGCGTCATCTGTTCTCGCACAAGGGCTGCGGTCGCTGCCAGGCGCCTGTCTCGCTCTGCTGCTGCATGCATCACTGGCACAACTCTGCTGGACTGCAGGCTGTTCTGTAGTTTGGCTGCTGCAACCCAGCTGGGTTGGACGCTGCTACTGGCACCAGACTGCTCAAGCATGGCGCATGTTGACAGCAACAAACCAGCAGCAGCAGGGCACAGGTGTCAGCAGAAGCCTGAAACATGCTGACAGACATTTAACATGCATAGCAAGGCTGTGTCTACCAAATCTTAAAGTACAACCTGTTCAGGCAGCATGCAGTACAGTCCCAGCTGCCTAACAGTTATGTAGTGCTGGGTGTTCCCATAAGGTGTCAGCACAAGGGCTGCCTTCTTGCAGCATGTGACAAAGCAGGGTTGCAACATGCCACTTGGCTGCAGCCTCACCTGTTGGCTGCTGTTCACGTGCACCCCTGGCTGCCGCCGCAGTGGTGCTGGCCCTCTGCTGCTGATCTGTGCCTTCGTGTTTGCCTGGTGCTGGCGCTGCTGTTGCAAGTTTGTGGTGTCCTGTGCCTGCAAGCAAACAAACACGGTTTATTAGCACCCAGCATCTCCAACCACAGCGCCAGCACTGTAGTGTTTCAGCACCCTGCGCTCAACCCTGCTGTACCAGCATGCACCTAGTTGGTTGGTAGTTGCGTTCTTTGCATGAAAGTGGAATTGCAGCTGCTCCATGTCCCTACCTGCCAACCCTGAAGTGCATGCTCCTGCAGCTGCAAGTCATCTGCTGCTTGTCCTCCATCACCCTGCCAGGTGGTTGCAGTGGCTGGTTCTGTCATACCTGCAGATGCAGTTGAGTTCATCGGTGCTAGCGTCAAATCACTGTTGAGCAGGCAATTCAAATAACATTGCTCGTGCCATCACCATCTTCATCCATATCTCATAGGTCACAGATGATGTGAAGTGAAGAATGCTCAAGCTGCCCCCCTCCCCCCCCCTCCGCCATGCTCACCTGCCAGCGACACACTGCTGCTCTCCTGCAGGCTTGAAGTATGGCCGCTGCCTCTGTCCCTTGTCATGACACCACTGGCATGCTGCGCGGTGGCTTGGTGTGCAAGCTCCGCAGGTCGGGGAGTATACGCTGCTGCTGTGTTGCTGCTCAGGCTATGTTGCTGCTGTGCTGCCGCAAGCTTCAGCCGTTGGATGATCCACTCCTCATAGTTGATGTTCGCTGCAGGGAGGCACCATTGATGTTATAAGTCCAGGATGCACTGAATTGTGCTGAGATGTGGATGGGCATGTGTGTGCTGCTGCTCACCTTGAATGGACTTCAGTAACTCATATTCGCGGCTCAAGCTCGCCAGCAAAGGCTTGTTGGACACCAGGGAGGCAAGATCCATGTGTAACGTTGGCTCACAGTGCTCATCGACGAGTGCAGTACAAGTCTCGTTGTTGACCCCAGCTGTCCCGGGTACGCTTGTTGCTTAAACTGAACCGAGCACAAAAACGTATTCAAATGTTCATGCGCGTCGCATCCAACATCGAACTGCAGCGAGGATTTGAGTTCTGTCATACTGTGTCAGATGACAAACAGGGACCAACAGAGCTAAGCTGAGCTCTTCGAAAGCTTGATCGTCCGATCCTTCTCTTTTCAGTATGTGACTGACGGTTTTACGTGTCTGAGCGGCTGCAAATGCACTGCCAGCGCCTCAACAGAGACAGCACAGCAAGGACTGCAGCAATTTGAAAAGCAATAGCGTAGTGCGACTGGCTACAGCTACTGTTGAGACAAGTTCAGACTATTGTTGACTCTGTTTTGTCGTATTACATGGAAAGCGACGCGTTTCGGGCTCTTCACCCTTCATCAGGCTTCAATGCTGTGAACACGGACAGAATCAACAAATACTCGCCATCAGAAGCACACAACAACAGGGTGCAGGTTTTTGGGTGAGGTCACTGGCCATGTTGCCAGTGGCTCGAACCCTGTACAATACTGCACTGCAAAAGCAAACCATGAGGTCTTGATGATGAACACAGGGTGAGAGCCACTGGCAACATGGCCAGTGACCTCACCCAAAAACGGCCAGTCAGTGACTGGCCTTTACTAAGAATGACCCCAGGTTCCTGCCTTTTGTGAATGCAACAATCGGTCTCTCTGAAACCTCAGCATGCAGATCTCCACCGCCAGTATCATATGCACCCCGCAGCAACTGTTGCAGCCGCAGCTCAGGTATGAGTTGTGCACACGGCACCACCATGACAGGCTTGCTGTTTGCAGTTGCAGCTGTGCTGCTATTGCTCACATACAGGTACCTGTGCTGCAATGAAAACGACACTCGGTTGGTGATCTGAGTATCTTGTCCAAGCTTGGGATGTGCGTAATAATTGCAAACACAATGGAGCAGTGCTCCCTCTTTCTTCCGCTCCTGAGGGGCGCGGGGACGATGGCGTTGATGCTATGGCTTAATGGGTAACATGATGATGATGATGATGACTCGGTTGGTGATGCTGGCTAGCAGACGCTGAGGGTAACCCCTCTGGCGTAGCCGGTGCACAAATTTGCGCACCATGCATTCAAACCAGTGTTCGTCAGGTGAGCCATACACTTTGTATGGCTGCTGTCACCAGGTGGCGCTGCCTGCTGAGTCAGCAGGATGGATGCGTACGCGGTTGCTGCTTCACGCGCCTGCAGGAAGCGGCGCTCCTGACGCTGCCGCCACTCAGAAGCTGGTGCCTCTGCACCTGAACCTGAAGCCTGCTCTGCATCATAGAACTGCAGCAGCTGCTCCAACTGCTGCACTTGCTGCTCTAGATGCTGCCATACTGTTGCAGAATGCAGCTGGCGGCTATCCTGGTCAGCGGATGGGTGCTCTGCTGCCATAGGCGCAGCCTCAAAATCACTCTCAGGCCACACGGGCTGCTGTTGCCTGCCCTCTGCACCTGTGTTGTTCATAGAACTGCAGCAGCTGCTCCAACTGCTGCACTTGCTGCTCTAGATGCTGCCATACTGTTGCAGAATGCAGCTGGCGGCTATCCTGGTCAGCGGATGGGTGCTCGGCTGCCATAGGCGCATCCTCAAAATCACTCTCAGGCCACACGGGCTGCTGTTGCCTGCCCTCTGCACCTGTGTTGCGTCTAGGGCCCCTAGGAACGCCAGATTCAGCGCGCTTGCGCCTGGTACCTGATGCAGTTGCTGATCGCCGTTGCTGTGGTCGTGCATGCTGCTGCTGGTAAGCGTAGGCTTCATCATAGTAATCTTGCTGCATCTGCTGCAGCAGCTCATCTTGGAATGAGTCACGCTTTCTGCTGGTTTTGTGGCTGCTCTTGCTGCTGTTGTTCCTCCATTGCAGTGCTACCTTGCTGATCTGTCTTGCCTGCAATTACATGCGTTACTAGCCCCTTTCCATGCCCCTTCCACTGGTTGGCAGCGCCCAGGACAACAGGGTTCCGGGTGCAGAATGCTTCGCTGATGCACGTCACTGCAGGACTGCAGGCAAGTCGAGTTTGCGATATGTCTTCATGTCTTCAAAAGTAACATACGACCAGGGTTCACATACTCGTAATTCGAGTATGCGATTGATGGTCACATGTTCAACCGAGCCAGTAGTGACTGCAGCATGGATTGCCCCATCTGTCTCAACCACATCGAGCTGCAGAACGAAGCTTACTTGAACCCCTGCTTCCACAGATTCTGTTTCACGTGCATAAAGCAGTGGACGGAGTCCCAGAAGCGTCACCCAACAGCTGCTCAATATGGACAGGCCAATATTGATGGCAGCACAGCTCTTGCTTGCCCAATGTGCAAAAGGCCCTACACCCACATTGTGTACGACTGCATCGGGAAATCCTACAGGTAGGAACTGCTCCGCATGTCATTTGCATGATGTGCTTGTAGCTGGTGCTCCTTATCAATGAGTCTGTTACTGCAGGCAGCTGCTACAGCCACACACACAGCTGCACTGTGCCAGTAGCGCCAACAGAAAAGCCTTGCACTCGCACGCAACGCAACACAGTATAGCTCACTCCATGTTGTGCTGGCGCGTTTTGCGTAGGCTGTTGGCAACGTCAGGTCAAACATGCAGAGACAATGACGTGGCGCTGACAGCTCAGCAGCGCAGGCGACGGGCGCTGTACATGACACCACAACAGCTTACAGAGCCCACTGAGCAAGCTGAGGTGGGCGTAGGGAGGGATCAACGTAAGCCATTGGTAAAGATATCTATGTGTTACTCAGCAACATTTGGCATGCTAGCTGGATGTGTCAGCAGAAAAAGCTGCAGTGCGCACGCCAGCAATAGGATGGCAGCAGCGCTGCAGCTGGCCAGCCAGCATGTGCCTTTGGGCCATGTTTTGCTAGTGCTAGTCATAGGCAGTTCAATTTTGCACTTCTTTCACACTGCAGGCAGCACAACCCGGGAGACGCGTGCAACCTCGTACACCAAGCAGCCCTCAAACTACTGAATGGGTGACACGGGAGCTCCAGGTGCGCTAACACGTGCCCCAACAGTGCATGCTGCAGCTAACCACCGCCAAAACTCCTTCCTCTTTCAGTTGCATGCAGCTACACGTGCGTGCATGATCACACGCAGCCCGAGCAAACAGGGGTTGATAGGCCGTGGGCTTACCTGCAGACAAGATGATACTGACAGGGCATGCTTTGGTGTGCGCAGGCGTTGCTGCTGGAGGAAGATGTTGACGTCATTGCACAGCACGTTCTGGGTGTCCTGCAAGGAATGGCCAACCGTCAAAGACAGAGCAGGTGCGCGAGAGGCACTTCTGTAGCACAGGGTAGGGCAGACAAATGCACTTCGTGAAATCTCATACATTGTGGCTATGCTGCAGAGGGGAGCGCACTGCCAGCGCATCTTTCATGCATCTGCCTGCGCTGTAACGCCTGTATGTACATCTGCGTCCGGGGAGGGTTGAAGGTAATGCATGCGTGGTTGCATGCTGCTGGCTGCAGGTTGAAAGGCCCTGAGGTCAGCACTGTGTATGGACCCCACTCTGTAAGTGACGCAGCTTGCGCGGATGCAAGCCTTGCTGCCCTTGAGTGCTGAAGCAGGCTGAAGTGCGCTTTTGCGCAGGCTGTCATGGTAACAGTTCGTTTGCGGCATGCAAGGATCCAAAACTGTCTTTCAAGTGGGATGAATGCTTGCTCTTCAAAAGCACTGCGGCATCTGGCTTATGCACTGTGCACCAACAGCATGAGCTGATGGTATGCACCGAAAGCGCCGAAAGCACACTGGTCCTTGCTGACAGCCCTGTCCCCTGCTGCTGTCACCACCATCTCACTTCCACACAGGCATTCGTGGACAGCATCACGCAAGCTGTCGAGGGTTTCTTGGATGAGCATGCTGCAGCATTCACCGCGCAGCTGTGGTTGTTCCTGCAGTCTGGCCTAAGCATTGCTGCACACGATGCGCTGCTGTTTGGAGCTGAAGGCCCAGCCGATGGGCATGTGTCATCTGAAGATGAGGAAGGGCGTGTGCCTTGTGTCGATGAGGCGGCTGGCGACAGATGTTGATCAACTCGCGAGCTCTACAGCTCCGAGCATCATCATCATCATCATCATCATCATATCACCTATTCAAGCCATAGCGAACTCCGAGCAATGATGCTAGTGTTGCATATGGTGCTGCACCATATCACTGGTTCTGTATGGAGAGAGAGGGCCTCTCTAGTACGGTACTTTTTTTGTAAATTACATGTGGTTTCATATGGCATCCAGGCTCTGGGATATGACTTGTGCCCACGGTGCCCACCTGAGTGGCAGCTGCTGCTGCAGTGATCCGATCACAGGCTGTCATGATAGCGCCCTGCTAGGCTAGCGCTGCCAGCGTCAGACGGTCTGACACAGTGTGTCGTAGCAAGCCGCAACCAGGAGCCCAACAGTAGGCAGCGGGTGTAAAGAGTTATGGGTGTATCAACCCAGTTGGTGCACCACGTGCCGACCAGATGAGTTACCCTGCTGGCAGCAATCAAGAACCTCTTCTTGACCGTCAGATTCAATGATGATCACCAGCAGCTTGAAGATGCATGCAAAACGACTTGGACAACTTGTTGCAGTCCGACACTCTAAAGAAACCATTAATGGATGAAGTTTTGAACTTCACCAGGGGGCCCAAATCACCAGGTACGCCATTTCAACTGCTTAGTAAGCTTGCAGCATCCACAAGGCCTCAGCCAGACAGTCAAACCTAAACACAACCCCTTACTGCGCCATGACTGTCAGTGGTAGACTGCACTGCCACCCTTGACTGCGCTGTGGGCTGCCAGCCGTACAGCGTACGTGTACATAATGCGGCACAGAACATAGCACTAGTTGACAAGCAACGCACCTTCTAGCCCAACAAGGTGACGTGCACAGCGGCTGCAGTGACGGCTGTTGGAGAGTTGTGTGTGCGCAGAAAGTCATCCACCCAGTCATACCGTGACTGGTACTCAATGCACCAAACCACAGCTTCAATCATCATCGTCATCCTCCAGACTAACCATTCGCCGCTTTGCGGTAACCCTATCACCCGATAGCGTTTCAGTAACTCCTGCTGCTCCTGCGGTGAAAGCACGCTGAGCGACAGGCCCGGACCCATGAGGCCCATAGCCGTGCGCCTTGCTGCTGCCAGCTGCTGCTCAAGCTGCACTACCTGCGCCTCAGCACCTGCAGGATTCACACAGTAGGGCAGCACACTTTTTTTGAGCAGCACACGTCATGACACGTGCATGCATTACGGCAACAACACGTAGCAAGTAGCTGTATATGCGGTATGCAGCTGAACACTGTACCGGCACAGCTCAGAAACACCAACACGCAAGCATGCCATTCAAGCAGGGCTGACAAACCCTGCAGAGCGCTGCGAATCTTATTGCAGCACCACTCACCTCTCAACTGCTGCGCCTGCTGAGTCATCGTCTGTGACTGCTGTGCTGTAAGCCGCTCCTGCTCCTTCAGCAGCTGCTGCATGCAACCCACATTGCGCTTGCACACGTTTCGCAGCTGACGCCACACATCTGGAGGGGATGCCTGCAAGTACAGCATTGGTTGACGCAACTAGCTTTGAGTTTCATGTTGCAGCTGACTTGCAACATGGCAGCAACTGCTTCATGTTTAATTCAAAGGAGCGAACAATGCACATGCCACCATGGCACGGCGTTTGATACAAGTGCAATTCTGTGCAAGATGCAGGCACAACTGTACAAGTGAGCCACGCCACCCGCTTGAGATGCACTTGTCATGCCGTGCTTTACATGTATCTCACTGCATAGTGACACCCAGCACCCAGCCCAACATGTTGCTCGCCTACGCACGGCTCTCGCCTATCGACGCGCAGTGCAAGCAGTATCACTGCACCACCAGGTGCACGGCAATTCACCCACATGCAAGGCTCACATGGGCAACAGTGCGTGACTCACCTTGCTGGTAAGGTGGATGCGTTGGAAGGTATCAGCATCCTCATCACCTGTGGACCAGTCGTCATCGTTGTAGCCATCCACGTTTAGCCAAGACAGCCCTGTCAGCTGCGTCATCTGCAGCAGCCCTGGACCTGTGACTTTGAGGCAGATGTGCAGCGAGAGCTGCTTCAGCGTCGTCAAAGACACGATGTCCCGCACAACTTTGTCGGTGATGGGGCTACCGCCGACGCTCAAGTGCGTCAGTGCTGTAAGCTGCTGCAGTGCAAGCCAGCCTGCATGCTGCGGGCCCCCTGCTGCTGCTGCTGCAGCAGCTTGACGGGTTGATGCTGCTACTGCCCCTGTCAGCTGGAGCCGCTGCAGCTGCGGCCACGCATTGACTAACCTGCCTAGGCCGCTGCTTGTCAGAGGCGGCTTGTACTTCTGCTGCCCGTCTGTAAAGGACAAGCTGAACTCAAGCAGTGCAGTGCTGCCTGCCGCAAGCATGCGGCTTAACCCATTAGGTGCTAGTCCAATGCCCTCCAGGCTCAAGCTAGTCAGCCTGGCTGGCGAAAGGAGCAATGCACACCCATCTGCACCCAGCAGCGGGGCCCGATGCCTGTCTGAATCGTTGAAAATGGCGATGTCATGGTAATCGTTATATGATAGGCCCAGCCTCTGCAGCTGCTGCATCTGCGGTACCACGCGTGCCAGGCTAGACAGTGCGCTGGCACCCCACTTCAGCCCAATGTGAAGCGCTGTGAGGCTGCTTGCACTGCGTGAGAGCACTGCTGGGTCGAGGCTGAGCACTCTCTGCAAGCTCAACTCGCGCAGCCCTGTCAGGGCTGCCAGGCCAGGGGTGTCTGCAGGTGTCAAGTCAACGCACGCAAAGTGAACCTGCAACAGATGGCGCGAGCAGCAACAGTACCCAAGGTCATGCCTCACATGCTGCTGAGTGCCATGAACTGGTGATGCAAGGGATGCGTGTGATGCACAACGCAACAGAAAACATCGTGGGAGATGGCTGCAGACGCTGTCATATCTTGTGAGACCATCTCTATGCACTCCTTTCTAGGTTGCGTGCATCATTCATTGATATCCCGCATGACACACTCACGTGCAGCGATCGCTCGCGAGGTGATGCTTGCTGGCAGCTGGCTGAACAGGGTGTGCGGTGCAGCCTCAGCAGAGCTGAAGTTGCCAAGCTTCAGATGCTGCAGATGCTGCAGGCCTGCGACTGCCGCTCCAATGGCAGCGGGGTAGTTCCTAAGGCGCAGCTCACACTGTCTCTGCGCATCCAATCTCAAGTATGTGAGCTGCGGCATGCGCTGCAGCACATCAGCAAGTGTATGGAGACGGCTGCTTCCTCCCTCCTGCCCAGCTCTTAACCCCGCGCCGTGTAACCCCTCTTCTTCTTCTTCTTCTTCTTCTTCTTCTTCTGACCCCGCGCCGTCTAGCGGTTCCACACGCACGCTCGCCAACTCCAATCGCTGCAGCTGGATGAGGTCTGCCATGCTGTGGAACAGCTGCTGCACGTTGTAGCCGTGGAATGTCACATCATGCAGCTCTAGGGATGTCAAGCTGCTGTCCATAGCTGCAAAGGGCCCTACCGTGTCGTCGCTGCTGCTGCTACTGCTGCCAGCCAGCGCCTGATCACTTAGCAGATCTATAGAGATCATCTTGAGGCTGCGCAGCTTGCTGAGCTGCTGCAGTGGCAAGCAGAGGTCCCTGGGGCTGTCGTCTTCTTCTTCTAGAAGATCTTGTCGTCTTCTTCTTCTACAAGATCTTGTATGCCATCCAAGGCAAGGGCTGTGATGTGCTGTGCAGCACCACGCCTAAGCCAGGCTTCAATGCTAGTTGCCTCAGCAGCACCAGCATCTGGGTCATACCACTTGAAGCTGTGGGTGATGCTGGTGGATGCTGCGTCTGCGGCTGCATGCCACGCCCTGCACACCAGCGCTGCTCTGCCAAGGCGCTGGGACAATGGCACGTAGCTGAGCACGTGCGCCAGCAGGGCTGCAGGCACAGGGAAGGCCCGGCTGCCAATGCTTGTGTTGCTTACACGGTGAATCTGGATGCAGGGCAGCAGCAGCGAGCAGATCAGCAGCTGGCAGTTGGCACTGGGCGGCTGCAGGGCGCACTTGTTGCCAGGAAGGCGCTGGTGCAAGCGGACACCCACTAGAAGTCAGCATTTGAGACATATAAACTGCATCAGTGATCGCAGCAAAGCACGCTAACCGGGGAGCCTGATGAGCCTGATGCGACTGGGGCTACACAACTCACCATGCTGCACCCCCCTCAACCCTGAGGGTCTGCCCACTGGAAAATGAGACCCCCATGCGAGCGAAGCTCTGTGACAAAACAGTCTGCACGAAATCATTTTATCAACAGTTAAAAAACTATTTCGAGGCCCCTTACCGCCTGAATTGCGTTTCTGCTCTTGCCCCGCTATGGGCAAGCGCGAGAAGTGCTACGATTGTGGCTCGTGGCCCAAACACAGCAAACCGCATACTAGGCATATAATAAAACCTTCTACAACATATTTAGGCTCTCGTGAGCAGTGGCTGAGCACATTACTGCCTGGCTGGGGCCCGCCAGCAGAGCCCATCGACAGTAGCAGCTGTTGCGAGCCGTGCCACAAGCTGATTGCATCCGCTGCCGCAAAATGGGAACAGAATACCACTACCATGTTTCAGCCAGCGAAGAGGCCCAGCCTAGCACTTACGCCATCCAGGCAGACACCCCTCAAGCAGCAGAGGCAGTACACTTGCTACACTTGCTTGAGCACTCACAGCATGTGCTGTTGACTACCCAGCTTGTGTAAATCGCACAGAACCATGCAAAATAAGTTATAAGTTGGCGTTCAGCATATGCGGAGCCTTAAACACGCAGCATATGCCCGAGACGGTAGTCGACGCCAAAATTGGCCATGATGTACCGCACAGTTGGCACTGAATCTTTCATCGATTGCTTAAGTCATATCAAAGTAACGATGTATGAAGTTTGGTCTCGTGCCATCAAGAAATAAGCAAGTTCTTGGCGTTCGACTGCGGTCAATTCGCTTTGGGACCGATTTTGACCCTTACGTACCGCTCAGCAGGCGCTCAAAATCACGCAGTATATAGCTCAACATTTCAGCTATTCATTCCCGGGTTTTTGTTTCGTGCCATGCACCCTGCTGGGAGCATCGAGCATGGCTCACTCTGGACCCCAGTCCAGGGCCCAGGGTTGAGGGGGGGTGCCATGCTGCTGCTTTGTGACTTGTGAGAGGAGGTGACTTGAGGTGCGCAGTGGAGCTCCTCCGTCAGCTGTCAGCTTTATCAGAGTTTCATAGATCAGATATGTTTCTTTGCGTATGTCTTTGCGCCTTGTTTCTTTCCGCCTTGCAGACAGGTTGGAAGATCAAGCAGCAGCTGTTGTTCAACTAGTGGTAATGCTCCTTGCCAAGCGGTGCTCCTCGAATCGCCCCTTAAAATCAAACAAAAACACATTTTGAGCTTATTGTAGCTCAGCTCCGTCCGCCTGAGCTCTGTGCAGGAACTGTCATCTGTCACAAGCTTGAATTACCCTGACAGCTGCCCGTCGAGCTTCCTCAGGGAAGTCTACAGGAAAACGGTACATACATGTATATATATATATCACTACGTTTTACTGCTGAATGCTTCAGGCTGCAACTTGTGCAAGCTTTTTGCTGTTGACATCGCATCAATCCACGCCGTTGCTTGCCCATCGTGACTTTAAAGATAAACGAGTTGTATCTGCACTCAAATGCTGTGAACAGGCCGGGCAAGCTGCACATTTGCGTGCTGAAGGCCTTCATTCTGCTCTCCATATGCAACCTCTTGCTGCGAGCACTCGCCGCAGTTGATACAGATCACGCATGGAAGCGAAGGACCAGAAGCCCAAATGGCAGCGAGCCCTCAAAGACCTCAATAGCAACAGCTCGAGCAGCACTCAAGCAGTGCTCGGCGTGAAGGCAAAACAGAAGGCTGCTACGCCCACGCCAGTAGAAAAAGAAAACGTCTCCAGCAGTCGAACAACCCGTCTGTCGGTGGGCAAGTCCTCGGGCACGCCCATCCGTAAGAAGACCAGGGCCTCAATCTCCAAACTGCCCACACCCCCAGCAGCAGGAGGCTCAGCAGGCCAGAAGCCCAAGGCAGTGCGTGCATTTGGCAGACTAGTGTCTCAATCGCAGCCGAGGCTGGCCAGTACAGATACCAATAGCAAGCCAGCTGCCGCAGCAACTGCTGGCAGCAGCAGAGCTAGGGTGACCCGCGCTGCAGCAGCTGGTTCAGCAGCAGCGCGCTGCAACCGCAGCATCCTAGCAGCAGCGGCGCCAGCAGCAGCTCCCAAAGAACCTGCTGCAGCATCCCAGGCCGAGGGTGCTTCAGCGGCGTCGGCAGCAGCAGCGGGAACACCACAGCAGCAGCAGCAGCAGACGCAGGCCAGGCCTGCATCAGCGCAGGCAGCAGCAACAGGAGGGCGAGCGCCACATCACCGTGTGTCTGGCAACTTCAACCGGCAGCTTGGCATGGATAAGCTGCAGAACGAGTATGAGGCGCTGCAGCAGAAGCTGGCGCTGCTCAAGCGCGACACCAACAGGGACAACGGCCGCTTGCAGGCCTCTACCCCCATGTCTGCCATGCAGCAGCGCAAGGCAGACCCAAGTACCGCGCCAGCGCCAGCAACAGGGAGCACAGCGCCAAACACTGCCACTTCGGGTGCTATCGCAGCTGCGGCGGCAGGGCAGCATGACAGTGCTGCCATCCTGGCAGCGCCAGGAGCGGGGGCTGCAGCTGCAGCACGCACCAACAGCAGCGGGGACAGCGGGTCTATGGGGCTAAGCCTTAGTGTGCTGCAGAGCTGTGAGAACCTGCAGCTGCACTGCAGCATTCCTGATGCAGCAGGCATCATGCAGTCACTGCAGTTTGCCTCCAAGCACCCCGGCAGCAGGGTGGCACAGCTGGCAAGCAGCACATTCTGTGACTCAGAGTTCCTGGCGAGCTGCGAGCATGCGCTGTCAGCGCAGCTGCAGCGCACCAAGGATGGCGCCACAGACAAGTCACGCATTGCAGAGCTGGCAGGTGCGCTGCTCTGGCGACCAGGAGGGGACGGCTTGTGTCATTTGCATCGCCAGGGTTTGTGTAGGGGCAGAACCGCGGCGCGGCAGCAATGGAGCGCCATGCACTGCCGCAGCTTGTGCCATGCCTCTACTGCAAGACCAGCATGTATCTAGGTTGGGACCACGATGTAGCAACCACTCCTCACATGTTTGTTGTGTCTCTCCTGCTGCTGCTGCTGCATACAGCGTTGGTCAAGGTGCTGCGCCGCTGTGTGCGTGACATGGCCAGCAAGTCCAGTGGCTTTGTGGAGCTGTGCGTGAAGACAGAGAAGGAGGCAGCGCAGGAGGTGGGTCGCTTGTTTATACTATGCTTGCGCAGCGCTACAGCAGTTCAAGCAAGGATACTAGCAGATCAATCGCCATCTGTTGTATGCAAGCTGCAGCAAGCACCCTGCACATGCGTCTGTGCTGTGTGCATGCTCCCCGCAACTGCCGCACTTGCATGATGCATGATGCTTTGGCAATGATGTGAACATCTGCTGTTACACGTTGAGCATGCTGACCTTGCCCTGCCGTTGTCTGCTGTGCATGCCAACTGTGGCTATTTTGTCCTGCACCTGCAGCTTGAGAAGGTGCGTCTAGATGCCGAAACAACGCTGAAGCGGCTGGAGGCAGAGGGTGCCCTGGCACGTGCTGCTGCAGCGCAGACAGAGGCTGCGTACAAGGCAGACAGGGCAGCATGGGTGACCTCGCTAGACGCACAGAAGTTTGAGGTGGGCCCCCTGATCTTACTGCTGCACTTCTGCTTGGCATGGTGGTTTGAAAGCAGCACAGCTGGCAGGTAGCACAGGTTGCCAGGCATTCCCACTCACTGCCGACAATCCGTTATTCTTATCAATACAACTCGCGTTTCTGCGTTTATAGCCTACCTGTGGTCACATGTCAGCAGCAGAGCTTGGCTGATGGCATTGTGCTGCTGCCACTTGCTGTGTCTCAGGTGTCGCGGCTGCAGCGTGAGGTGGAGGGCCTGGAGGAGCAGCGCGCACGCGCACGGGAGGATGCCAAGCGTTCAGAGCTGGCACGGCAGCAACTGGAGCAGGAGATCAAGGTGAACACCATCAGGGCTCACTCAACCCTGCATTGCTCATCTGTCATCAGCTGTGCATGATGCATCGCAGCCGGCTGCGAACAGATGTGCCAGCCAATCGTGCAGCAGCTGCAACTGCCACACCAGTGTACAAGGTGCGTCCCAGCATTTGCTTTGCTCAAGCATCAATGCTACTGCTGCTGTGGCACAACGTTGCGGCTGTTGTGTGCGCAGGAGCTGCGCAAGGCATCTGGGCAGCAGCTGCGTGAGGTGCAGATGACGCAGGGCGAGGCAGTAAAGCAGCTGCGGGATGAGAGGCAGCTGGCAGAGAAGAAGGAGGCACAGCTCAAGGTGAGCAGCAGCAGGGCACTGGCTAACCTGCCTGCATGTTTCTCATGTGTCATGGCAATTTCTATACATGCACATGCCTGAGGCTGGCTGGCTGTTTGCTTGCTGGGCTAGCAGTCAGCTAGCTGCTACCATCGTGGTTGCGGCCCGACACAGCAAGATGCCTGTATCCTGCCAACAAGTGCTGCTGTCGTTGCTGCTGCTGTTGGTGGTGGTGTAGGCTGACAACGAGCAGCTAGAGGCAAGCCTTGCAGCTGCCAACAGCCAGGTGGCCAAGCTGCAGCAGCAACTGAACAGCTTGAACGAGCTACAGCAAGGCCTGCAGGCCAGCCTGGAGGGCAAGCAGTCAGCAGAGGCATCGCTGATGACGCAGCTTACACAGGTTGGTGCTAGTTAGGGTTAGTTGAGCACAAAAACGAACAGTTACGGCAGGTGCAGACAAGCCACAGCCCATCAGCGAGCAATGTCAGGCATCTGCATGCACACTACTGGCTTCTTCCTGACCATATCAATTTCCCCTGACATGATCAGCTGTCCGTCGCACATCCACGCCGCACCCTTGTCGTGCCTGCTGCTGTCATGCCAATGCTTCCATGGTGCTGCGCGCAGGTGCGTGCTGAGCTGAGCACAGCGGAGACCTCGCTGGCAACTGCTACAGCAGAGCGGCTGCAGCTGCAGCAGGAGCTCAACACCAAGTGGGACCAGCTCATGCTGCTGGAGAGTGAGCTGCGGCTGAAGACCAGCAGGCTGGACGCATCGCAGCAGCAGCTGTCAAATGAGGCCGAGGAGCACGCTGCTGAACGGGCTCTGCTTCAGAGGCAGCTGGAGCAGCTGGTGGTGAGCTGTGCTGGCGTGCATGTGCAGGCGACTCGAGCAGCACTGTGCTTTGAGTGCTTTACTGCAAGTCATGCTTGGCTGCGCATTGACGCACTGCACTTTTGCCCGGAACATGCGCAACTGCTGGCAAACTTGAACGCAGACTCGCAATAGCAGCATCATGCGGCTCCAGCTACTCCGGCCCCTTCCAACAGATGCGTCATCCTGCTGCTGCTGCGGTTGCTGTTGCTGCTTGCCCCTCAGGCTGACAAGGACGAGGCTCGCAGCCAGCTGGCCGCAGCCACAGCAGATGTGGAGTCTACCTCCCAGCAGCTGGCGGCTTCCAGCAGCGCACGCAGCCAGGCTGAGCAGGCACTGCAGGAGATGCAGCAGCTGCATGACAAGCTGGTGGCTGAGCATGCAGAGCTGCAGGCAAAGGTACGTAGTGCTTGAGCTCATGCTGGCTGCGTGTTACATTTCCATTGGGAATGCTGGCAGCAGTGCACCGTAGTGCCCCAGCTGTCACTGGCACCACTGGTCTGTGTCTGCAAGCAGCCCAGCGTATTATACATAACCAGTTGTAACCACGGTCTAAGCCGTGTGCGGCTTGCCTCTGCTGCACAGGTGCAGGAGCTTGAGGCAGCTCTAGAGCAGTGCACAGCACACAGCGAGGAGCTGCAGACAGCCCTGGACGCTGTCCAGTCAGCGCTGGATGACGCACGCAGCCAGTCAGCAAAGCAGGCATCTCGCCTAGCACACCTGGAGAGCGAGTTTGAGGCTCTGCAGGAAGTGATGGGCGAAGGAGAGCAGCGCGATATCGTGGGCCGGCTGCTGGGACGCATCAGCACGCTGCAGGCAGCAGCGGCAGCTGCTGAGGCGACGCGGCGGCAGCTGCACAACCAGATGGTGGAGCTGCGTGGCAACGTGAGTCTGTCTGCTGTGCACGGCAGCGCATGCACGAGCTTGAAAACGTTTGAGTGACGGCTGAGTGCTGCTGATGGGCTCGCAGTGTGGCAGCAGCGTTTGTGCACAGCAGAATGCGCATATGCACTGTGCACCTGTATCTGGCAACCGTTGAGAGCCGCCTTTGCTCACACACGTCTGCCTTGCTTGCATGTGCTTGTGCAGATTCGCGTGTTCTGCCGTGTGCGGCCTCACCCGGCAAGCGTTGTGCGCTGCCTGGCTGGTGGCTCTGCGCTGTCGCTCAACCTGGATGGCAAGGAGCACAACTTCGCCTTTGACAAGGTCTTCGGCCCAGGCACTTCACAGCAGCAGGTGGGCACACCAACCAACTCCCACAGCACATGGCCTGGTACACATAATATTGCTGCTGAAGCAGCCTCTGTTGTACAGCACTTTACAGCAGCGTTGTGTGTTTTGTCGCTTTTGCCCTGCTGTTGTGCATGCAAAGTGTTGGCACATGCAGAGTGTTGTCACATGCTAAGTGTTGGCTCAGAATCGAACTGTCGGCTGCTTGACTGCTCTCTTTGCTTTCTGCGCGTGCTTGCGTGCAGGTGTTTGACGAGGTGTCGGAGATGGTGCAGAGTGCGCTGGATGGCTACCATGTGTGCCTCTTCAGCTACGGCCAGACTGGCGCAGGCAAGACTTACACCATGAGCGGCGGCAACACGCCAGAGCAGCAGGGCCTCATGCCGCGCGCTGTCAACCAGGTGCGTACGCACTGGCTGTGCATGTTGCAGCTGTGGTGCCGTGCATGTCGCTGCACATGGTGGCCTGGAGCGGTGCTGTGAGCAGGCAGACCAACCATGCATGCAGCGTGCTGATTTGTGAGGCATGCAAGCATGTGTTGCTTTTTGTGCCTGTGCTGTCCCTTGGCACTTTGTTTGCTGTGGAAACAATCAGCTGGCGCAATAGCTGATGGCTTTGTTGCTGCTGCTGCTGCTGCAGATCCTGGACAGCGTGGTGCAGCTGACAGAGCAGGAGTGGCAGTACACGCTGTCAGCATCGTGCATTGAGGTGTACAACAACACACTGAGGTGAGTATGAACGTCTGCAACTGCATATCGCATGCAGTGTGCGGCAGCCTCCTGTGAAGGTGTGGCGCATATCCGCGTCTGCCTGTATATGTGCGGTGCCGACGCACCTGCTGCTGCCAAGAGCTGTGGTGTGTGCTGCTGTTTGCTTACAATGCTGTTGCTGCGCTTGCTACCCAGGGACCTGCTGGCCGAAGGTGCTGGCAGCAAGCCTGAGGCAGGCCGCATCAACGATGCAAACGCCATCAAGCACGACGCAGCTGGCGGCCACACTGTGGTCATCGGCGCCAACCGGCTGCCAGTGTCTGACGCAGCAAGCGCAGCAGCGCTGATGGCGCGAGCCAGCGAGGCACGCGCATGCGAGGCGACAGCGATGAACGCAGTGTCGAGCCGCAGCCACTGCGTGTTCATGCTGTACATTGCAGCAAGCCATGCGGCCACCAACACGCACCTCACAGGCAGCCTGTGCCTGGTGGACTTGGCTGGCAGGTGAGAGTGAAGCCGAGGAGGCTGGTACACAGTTGCAGGATAGTGGGGCATGCTGAACAGCTATGTGTGGCGGCTTGTGATTTCGTACCCTGTCTTGCAGAAATTCCACAGCAGGGAGCATAGTAACTGCAGCTCCGCGTGACTGTGCTACCCGTGTGTTTGCTTTCAATGAAACTGTTCCTTGTGTACCTTGTTGGCGGATGAGGATGAAGCTGAGGCGGTTGAATGACAGCTGTAGGGGGTGCTGTGTGCTGGCTGCTCATCTTGCTGTCACCCTCTGAAGATGCTATGGAACAAAGCAATGAATGCCACGCAGTTCCTGGCTGTGTGTGGTGGTTAGACTCTGCGTATTGTATGCATTTTTTGTCGTAGGTCTGCTTTCCTCATTTCAACGGTCCTGATCGACTGGCATCTCCTCGTGTCGCTGCCTGTTGTGCGCCTGTAGTGAGCGGCTGGACCGCTCCATGGTTGAGGACATGCGCAAGCGCGAGGCCTGCAGCATCAACCAGAGCCTCAGCGCGCTAGGCGACGTGTTTGCTGCGCTGTCATCCAAGAACAGCCACGTGCCATACCGCAACAGCAAGCTCACGTACCTGCTGCAGGTGCGCCCGCAGTGCTGCGCTGTGCATAATGTGCTTTAGTACGGGTAGCTGCTGGCTATTCATCTGCGCTGCCTGAAATAATCTGCTTGTTTGCATAGCATCGGACAACTTGGCACACTCGCGTCGTTTGATTGTCTTGTGTCATCATGCATGTTATGCCCTCTCTGCACTGCTACGTATTTCGCTGCATGTAGCCCTGCCTGGGCGGCCACGGCAAGACGCTGATGTTCTGCAACATCAACCCAGAGCCTGCTTCCGCACAGGAGAGCCTGTGCAGCCTCAAGTTTGCTGCCAAGGTCAACGGCTGCGAGACAGCCGCCAAAGGTGGTGCACGGCGCAATGTCGCGCAGGGCGGCGCGTCAGCAGCACTGGTGAGCACCGGACGTGCTTCAGCAGACGCACAGCTTGACATGCGCATGCAATCGCTTGAGTTGCCCAATCGCCTTGTGTAGCTCATGTGCGGCAATGCATTTACGGGCACTGGCGTGCACACATGAACAGCATATGTTGGGAAACCATGCTAAGCTGGCTGCGGCCACTGCGCTACATTACAGAGCAATGCTGACTCCCGTTGCTTGCCTTGCTGCCTGCCCCTTTCTTTTAATTGCCCCTGTCGTATGCTGTTGCAGCCGTCAACGCCTGCGGAGGCTGCAGGCAGTGGAGGCAGCCTGGGCAAGCGGCCTGCAGCAGGACAGACGCTAGCAGCGGGGCATAAGCGCAGCAAGCTGGGAGGCTGAGGTGGTGCGTGACTAAAAGGGGCGCTGGTGCGTGCCTGTGAAGGTCGTGCAGCGTCCTCCTGCACGTTCAGCTGGGCTTTACATGGGGCAGCGGTCAATATTTACGAATATTCTTCTGAATTCTGTTAGGCTCTTGGCAGCTGCATGTGTGAGGCAGCGCAAGCTGTTTACTGGTTATGTCGAACTTTTAGTGATTGGTTGTGGCGTAGTGACGAGCAGAGTTGCAGACACGCATGGTGACGCACGGTTAAAGCGACGGCTGCAGCGCACAATGTTTGTGGCGGCTGGTGTGGTGTTAGTGTGGTGCTGTATATCACGGCAGCTCTGCTTTTGTGTCGAGGGGTGGATCGTGTCCTTGAGCTTACCCAGCTCTTGGTCACCTGCTGTCTAGCTTTCTGCGCGGCGAGCGTTCTTAGCATTGATGGAAGCAGGGTGGCTTGATTGGGTGTTTTGATGATGAGGGTGGAAGCAGGGTGGCTGCATGCCACTGCAGCATTGAGATTGCTGCTGCCAGCATGGCATCATGCGCGTCACAAATACGTCATCCTGCAAACCCTATACATGGCATCTTCCATGCTGCAGTTGGTGCCTTGTGTTTCGGGGGTGGACAGTGTGTAGCAGCCGACAGATCACGTACATGTATCTGGGCATGGCTTCTGCCTGCTTCTGTGTACTCTGTGCGTGGGCCATGCGTTGCGCTCAGTGCTGCTTGGGTGCCAGTTCTCTGCATTGCCGAGTGCACGGTATTGCTGACGGTCATACTTGGCGCTGCGGGTTGGAGCCAGCCTTTGTGGCTTTCATGCAAGCACTTCAGTTGCTGCAGCACACCTCAGAAGTCAGACCATCGTGGCGGGATGCCAGAACAGGTCCAGCGGTTTTACAGGTGACCATAGCAGGTCACGTCGATAAGTGTCAACTGCACAGCCAATCAGTGAGCGCGCTGTGCCACTGTGGCAGGATCCTCAAAAGCGTGCTGTGCGCGCCCACTCAGTGCCAGAGTTATGCTCTGACTCTGACAGCTGGCACTGCACAGGCACAACCAGAACGCCACCACAACCAAAGCTCACATATGACAGTCTGGGACAGGCACATCAACTGCACAAATAAACCTCGCGGCAGACAGTGAAGCCAACATTCACAACCAGAGAACATGCGGCATAATGTACACACAGAAACAGCGCGTGGACGCCTTGGGCCTATAGCTATGGTTTGATTGTGTTGAGCGTGGACAGCAGGGCGCACTACTTGAACATGATGCATGGTAAGCATGTTGATCTGGTGCAGCAGCTGCACCGCTGCATCATTGCGCAAGGCGCAAGACTCGTAACATATCAACCTTGACAACTGAACAGCTTGTTCCGCAACGCTCCCACTAGCAACTGCTTGCGTCACAGGGGGTGGATTTACCCTGCAGCACACACTGTGTCACGGTGACAAGACCGCCGCTGATTCCACATACATATACTTGCCATACATATATGGCTTAATGGGTAACATGATGATGATGATGATGATGATGATGATGATGATGATGATGATGATACATATACTTGCCAGACCACTGAGTGCAGCAGACACTTTCGAGCGTAGCGCACTTTGCGCAGGCCATGACATCTGCTTCTAACCAGAACTATCACCAGTGCCTGTCCATGATCCAACATGCAACTACTCTTGCGTCACATACTCAAGTCTCTTTTGGTGTGTGGAGAGGCAAGGCTGCCCCCTGCACACTCGCCTGGCCCATGTGAAGGCAGCAGCTAGCACTGCAGGGCATTGCGCACGCGCAAGCGTTTGATTGCAGCGCCGCAGGCCCCCATCATGGGTGGCAGCTTACTGGTCTGGGATGTCCAGGCTGCGCCTGCAGGCAGGAGAAGCAGGGGATGCAGTAGTATGTGAATGTCAGCAGCACTCCCTGCAGCATGAATCATCCATGTCATGGTGGCAGCACATGGCGCTGGTCATCCACAAATGCATCCACTCATACGGTATATACACGTCACAGCTGGTAGAGCGCATGGTGCTGCTGCTGCTGCTGGAGTTCCTCCTCTACGATGTCAACAATAGCAACCATCCCAACCACATGCCCTTACTTGCGCAGCGAGTTGCTGTACATCAGCTTCTTGTGCTGTTGGTCCATCAGCCCCATGATGGCGTCATGCTCCGTGGGGCTGAGCGCGTGCGTCTCAGTGGCAGGGTGGGCATCTTTCTCCAAGCTCGCCATGCGCGCAATGTCCATGCGCAGCGTCTTGGAGGTAGTCCGTGGCAGCGGCTCGTCAATTGCGTCCATTGCAGGTTTCGTTTCTGCTGCCAGCAGTTGGGTGATGGGGCAGAGTGTGACGGGGCAGCACCACAGGCAGAGGAAGGTTGAGCAGGAGGTGCAAAACAGTGCAACGGGAGAGTGCGGGCAGCAGCTGGACGCCACCAACAGGCTGGTTTTTTCCTCATTGCTGGCATCAATGTAGCAGATTGTGCCCCGTATGATGTGCAGCGCTGCGGCAGCAGCAAGGCTTACAGCTTGCTGGCATGCGAATAGCAGCAACATCCTGCCAGATGCTGGATATTTGCTGCTGCCTATATGCAGTTGATCTAACGATGATCTTAGAATGATGCTGAGATGAACGTTCATCATGTTAACATGAGATCCGCAGGCACAGGAAGTTGTGCATCAGCTCAGCAGACAGCGAAACCATGAAGCAGCAGGCAAGCAATTGCTTGCAAGCAGCAGTGTGCGCTCGTCCGCCGCAGCCAACGTCGCTGCCAGGCGGCATCGATCAAATAGCAGCTATGTGCTGCACACTGAAGACATTGGGTGATTGCTGTCGAGCGTGCTGGCCTCACCTGAGGTGTCGGAAGACGACAGAACGTGGAACAGAAGCTCAATGGGGGTCTGCCTCAGCTACGGCAAACAATCAGTCGTAGTTCACTACTCTGCATGCAGACAAAGGCATTGTGTGAAGCATCGACTGAAGCGGGCAGCTCAGGCAAGGACCGTGAGCAGGGATGGCTGCAGTGGCTGAACCTGCACAGCATTGATCCGCAGGTCCAGCTGCAAGCTTCATGAGCTCCCCTGCCGCTGCGAACTCGGTTACCAAGCACACGGACCGCGGTGGCAGCACGCACCAAGTGTCGTAGTTCCGGGACAATGTCTTTCAAGTGCACTGACTGAGAGCAACGAAGGTACCGTGACATTTAGGTTCAAGCAATGTTGCACGTATGTTTGAGCGATGTAATGTCAAGCGATGGAACGCCGTTCCGCTGAGGCTTAGCCAAGTGACTGATTGACATGGTCCAGTGAACCGCCGTATAAAGTGTTGCTGCAGCAGCAACATCAATGTTTACAACAGGCTATTTTAAACTAATTTCGGCTCGTCGCTTCTCGTTGTTCCCCTGTCGTGAAAACCTGAGGGTTTGACCTGGGTTTGTGGCACGCCCGCACATCGCATCGTGCACACTGGCACGCTTAATAAGCTGATATGACAGGTTAAATCCATTGATCCGAAGACTCAGCAGCGGTGGTGCAACTACCGGGATGGATTGCCCTGATGAACCGCAACCATTGACTGCTGTCACACAGCAGCTGAACGAGCTGCTGAGCGGGTTCCAGGCATCTGTAGCAGCAGCAAGATGTCAAATTCGAAACAATGGAGTGCCTGCCAGCAGTGCAGCAGCAGCAGATGCTGCTGCCGGCAGCCACTGCTGTAATCCTGCTGTCAATGCAGAAGACTCGCTGGCCAGCTCAATTGAAGATATGCAAGGTGAGCAGCAACCAGGTTACAGCTAACGTATGATAATTCAGTCACCTATCATTGAAAGGAAGCAGCCTGGAATAAGGAGAGTGCTGAGCATGCAATGAAGCAGCACCTGTCATACTGGCCAGCTTGCTGCAGTATGCGCGTCACCAACAACTGCTGGCATTGAGGCTCCCAGCAACGGCTGGTACACAACAAGGAGTGTACAGTGGCCGGACAAAACATGTTGCGGTCGCTTTGCAACTGTGCAGGGCAGATAGAGGCCGCTGCAGTCGCTGCTGCCCAGCATGCTGCTGTGGTGTCACAGCTGGTTGCACGTGTGGGCCAGCTGAGGAGGTGGGTTCATAAGCCCTGAAGGATAACTTGCCCTGCCCTGTTTGCAACATGCCTTATACCCAATCCACTGTTGCTTTGCTGACAGCATGTGTACCTTCCTGCATTTGAGTAGTGGCGCCACAACTTCCAGCAGCAAATGCATGCACGAATCTACTCGCTGTGTGGCATGTCAAGAACACAACATACCTGAATGCACTGTTTCACCAACGTGTGCTCTTTGCAATGACTGCTGGCTGCAGGCGCTGCAATGCATCTGATGAGCATGCACAGCAGCTGGGCAAGTGCTGCAGCAGGAGGCAGCTGAGCTGCAGGCGCAGCTAGCACGTGCTGAGGACAACCAGCAGGCGGCTGCTGCACAGATGAGCCAGGTGCTGAGCATCAACAGGAACTTGCAGGTGCGCTGTTGCGCATTAAAACACTGCAGAGAAGTGCCTGTACCTTGTGCAGCTCTGCTGCAGTTGCGGCAATTATGCAAGAGGCTGCAGCACCAGCATGCAGAACCCTGTGCATAGCACTGCGAGCCAATGACAAGTGACGATCACAGCATATGACCCTATCATTCACCAATAGCATGTCTGTGCCCCTGCGATGTTGGCTGTGCTGTGTTGCTGCTGATGTTTGTGCTGTGTCGTTGCTGCTGCCAGTGCACTGTTGAGGACCTCTGCTGTGAGCTTCACGAGGAGCGGGCAGCCAGGAGGGGCATGGAGGCCCAGCTAGCAACACTGCAGCAGCAGGTGGGACAGCAAAAGGTTTTTGCACATCTGCTGAGCTCATGCCTGGGTCGGCGCTCCACCGCAGTCCCGCAAAGCACGTGATATGCAAAGGCATGCAGCACCTTTGGGAAGAGGTTGAGCGCCGGCTGGCCATGGCCAGCAACTAGCTGCTTGCACATTGTGCCAAGGTTTTGCTGCATGTCGGATCAGATAAGCATGGCTGCACGTGTTGTGTTATGCAGGTGTCGCTGCAGCAGCAGGCGCTGGATGTGCTGCAGGGTGCGGTTGGCAGCACAGCAGCAGAGGTGGAGCAGCTGCAGGACGCAAACACACACAACAGGTGAGATGCTGCTCAACAGTGCTGGCCATGATATAGTGTTACTATCATGCCATGCGGCACGCGCTGGCTCAGTATCTGGCGTCGGCTGTTGCGTGCTACATGAACGGCTCTGCATATGCTATTCGGCAAGACGCAAGGTGTGCTTGCGCTGCTCGTTGCAAAGTAACTCGAGTTGACAGATTGTGGCTGCTGCTGGCTGTCCTGCAGTGATGCTGTGGCTGCATTGTCAACCAGCAAGCAGCAGCTGCGCAAGCAGCTGCAGCGCATGCAAGCCAGCGACACCCAGCTGGCGCAGCAGCTGAGCGACACGCAACAAGTCGTGGCCAAGGAGTTTGCAACCCTGCGGCGCCACATGCAGCTGGTGAGCCGCTGCTGGCTGAAGGCTTGCGTGTTGAGTGCTTAGCACATGTCTGCAACTGGTCAAGTTAGGAACGTGTGAAGTAAAGCGTCATACAGCATTCGACATTTGACATATGACTTGGAGTTTACCCGTCTGGCGCTCCTACTGCTGCCGCTGCGCTGCTCAGGCTAGCAACCGCAGTGCACAGGCCTCCTGCTCCAACCGGATTGCAGTAACGGCGCGGGTGTCTGCGCTAGGGGAGCGTGTGGTTACTGCTCAAAGGCAGCACAGCACTTGCAGGAAGCAACAAGCGCAGCAGCAAAGTTGTCAAGAAGCAGCAGCCGCCAACTCAGCCTGCACTGGGCAGGCGCAGCAGCACTTGCAGTGCAAGTGCTGCTGCAGTGCCTCGTCAGAGGCAGCAAGCTGCGCTGCTGGCACAGCAGCAGCAGCAGCAACAGCGAGAGCAGCAGGAGTATGATGCACTTGCGGAGGCACTGCTGAGCAGCGAGTCCTCAGGAGCATCGGCTGTTGCCAGCCTGGCAGCACATGACGCACCTGGTGCGGCAGCTGTAGCAGCGAGCACAACAACAAGTGCAGCAGAGGCAGCTGCAGCAATTGGCTGCGTGAGTGAGGATGAGCTGCATGACGGCAACCACACTGCTGATGTGGCAGAGCCATCTTCTAAGGGACAGGTGAGGTGGAATGGAAGACGCCTATTGAGCTTATGCGCTGCAGTGGCCAGGTGGTCAACGCGCTGGTGATGCCATATCACAAGGCAACCAGTGTTGCATTATTGTTTCGTAAAGTACTACTATAGTACTACGATAGTATCGGGTGAACCATGGCCTTGAGCTTACCCAGTCCTCAGCCGAATCTGCTAAGCATATTTGGCATGGCAGCAGGCCTGGTGGCAGCATGAATTGTCTGCAGTTACACTGAGCTGTCTGCTGGTGTTTGCTTGTTCTGCGCAGGCCAGCGCGGGTCGCCGCAAGTCAGCCAACAGCAAACAGGCCAAGCAGCCTGCATCCAGCAGTGCTGTCGCGCCACAGCCGGCTGGCGTGGGTAGCAGGCCCATAACGAGCAGCGCAAGCGGCAGGAGGAGCAGGAGCGCAAGCAGCACTAGCAGCATGCAGCGTGCGGTGCTGCTTCAGGGCAAGGAGGTGCTGCTGCTGGCGCAGGTGCCAGATGCTGCTAGGCATGCAGCTGCAGCATGCTGGGTGCCCTGCTGACAGTGGGGTGTACAACAGTGAAAGGATTGCAGGACACGCAAACTGGGAGTCGAATGTACAACAGGCTTGAATGCTTCTGTACCCATGCTGGATTATTTTTGTAACAAAGCTTGATTCACGTGGCGCGGCCAGTACACACCTGTGTCACTGCCCCAAGGATACGTTGACTTTCCACAATGGCTGCACAGATTCTGCACCCACGTCTGCATTTATGACCCATTGAAGTTACCTGGACGCCAAATTCCTGATCACCAACATCTAGTACCGCACATTTTGCGCAGTTGACACACAATCAGACACTGTCAGTGACAGCCAGGGTTGCAGGGTTTGAGCAACTGTAACCAGGGTTGCAGGGTTTGAGTAACTGCTGCTGCTGCTGCTGCAGCAGCAGTGGATGATACCTGACGTGTTCGTTCAAGCGCCAGCGCAAACCATGCAAGTTCAGGTGTCCAGTGTCAATGCAAGTCGTTCGACTTGGTGCACGACCAGCAACACAACCAGGCTTGGTGTCGGACTTTGGATCGGCCTCAAACGAGCACCCACAACAAACGAAGCATCAACGCCTGCTCACTCTGCTTTCTAGGATTGGAGAGATCAAGTATCGAAGCTGACGATCAGCAACGGCAGCACGCTCATCAGCAGAATGTGCTGACTCAGCTGCTGCAACAGCTGTGCAACTGTGAAGATCCTAGCACAGCTGCAAGGGCAGTAACCCACATCCACAACTTCACCAGCAGTACCATGGAACAACCAGATGGATTGCAGCTGAACAGACAGCAGCAACAGGAGTTGCTGGGTGCGCTAGTGCCTGTCCTGCAGTGGCAGCATGGCAAGGCTGCACTCACAGCAGCAGCGCCCCTGCTGTGCATGCTGTCAGAGTCGGTCAGCTGGCAGCAGCATCTGCAACAGTACCTTCCTCTGTTTCTGGATGCTTTCCTGCAGCACACTGATCACGCAGCAACCAGCAGCTTGTCAGACGCAGTGGAGAAGTTAGCAGGACATGCTGCAGACCAGCAGCAGCTGCAGCAGCAGCACCTGCAACCACTATTGCAAGCTGCACTGCAGTGCAAGCCGTCTCCAAGTGCGGAATCAACTAGCGATGATGGCAGCACCAATAGGACAAGTAGCAGCAGCAGCTGGAGGCAGCACAGTGAACTGCGTCTCATCACCCACCTAGCCATGCTGGAAGAAGTGCAGCAGATGTTAGCGCAGCAGCTGCCATGGTTGCTGCAGCAACCAGAGGCCACCCAAACAGGCCCTGGTAGCTACAATGTGGCCGCAGCAGGAGCAGCATTCAAGATAGTGCGGTATCTTGTCACGTTTTCAGAAGCGGCGGAGGCAGTTGGGCAGCAGGCGGAGCAGCTGCTAGCTGCAGTGGTGCGCCTCTGCCAATTGGCAGAGCAGCTGCAGCGTGAACGGCAGTGGCAGTACAAGCACAATGCAGTGCTGGCAGACGCGTCAGCAACTGTGCTGGCTCTGCTGAACCACAAGGCAGCTCAGCAGCAGCCACAACACCAGCACTTGTGCAGTACTGCACAATGCCTGCTAGCACTATGCGGGCAGCTGCAGCAGCACAGTAACACACTAGCTCAACCGCTCAAACAGTGCATCGAGCAGCTAACCAAGCTAGCAGCACTGCCTGAAGGTGCAGCTGTGCTGAGCGAGCAGCGTCACCTGCAGCAGCTGCTCGCTAACACAGATGCGGAGCTCTCGCGGCCAGTGCAGCCGCAGCAGCCTCAGCTGCTGCATGTGTTACAGGAGCTTGTAGCTGCTACAGCAGCTGAAGGGAAGGTGGCACCTGTATTTGTTCCTCAGCTGGCCGAATGGCTGCAGCAGCAGCTGAGGAGGCATGCACAGTTCACCTCCGAGCAGCAGCAGCAGCAACAACAACAGCAGCAGCAGCAGCAGCTCATGTGCAGCAGAAGTGATGATGAGGATGATGAAGAAGCCGGGCCAACGTTGAACGCTTGGCAGCAGCTGCGCATGGCATTTGAACGCATTGCTGCACTTGTAGAGTGCCTGGCACCACTCGCAGAATCTGCGTCAGGCCAGGAGGCTCTGCTCCCTCATGTTGGGCTGCTGCAGGCAGCAGCAGTGGCAGTGCCTGCCTTGAAAGAGCAGGTGCAGGAAATGGCGGATGCAGCAGGTTACACACACCACATATGATGTGCGCAAGCCCATGGGTCTGTTGCTGCATCATATGAGCATGCATACCGTCACCGCGTGGGGCACTGCCAGCCACTGGCAGCAGGGTTGAGTTGGGTTACTAACCAACTAATAGGGCCTATGAAATTTGAGAGTGTCATCATCATCATGTTACCCACTAAGCCATAGCATCAACGCCATCGGCCCCGCGCCCCTCAGGAGCGGAAGAAAGAGGGAGCACTGCTCCATTGTGTTTGCAAATATTACGCACATCCCAAGCTTGGACAAGATACTCAGCAATGCTCCTAGATATCACTCGGCACACCCCCCTACTACCCCAAATATCATCAGAAACAAAACGCAACAACTTGGTGGATGCATCAGTCAACGACAACACATTGCGCAATTTTTCAGCGCCGCCAGCAACATCACGCAAAACAGACCGAATTTCATCAAGCATAGTATCCCTCTGAGCAGAAGTAGCGGGACAATCAAACATCAGATGTGACAAAGACTCAACACCCTGACCACAAGCAGGACATGCTGTGTTAGAATCAGCTCTGCTGCCACCATAACGACTGGTACGCTCATGCACACAAAGACAGCCCATTCGAACACGCATCAGCAACTCAATACCACGCGTTGGCGCACCAGAACACAAAAAGGGCCTAGCCCTTTTAAAACGCATGGCATCAGCATGTGTAGGGTGCACATGCGTGATGTAACGGCTCAAAGTAGAGTGCTGCAGTGATTCACAAACAATTGTGTCTGCATGCAGCTTCCTGACCTGACGGTTGATGTGATTCTTGCACGCATTAGCTCGATCAGCCGCCGCCTCAACATCCACACCATACTTGCAAAGCAAACTCTGCACATACTTATGCCAAGGTGTCGCCGCAACAGCACCACTAGGGCGCTTCCACTCAGCTGAGAAATTTCAGAGTGTGGGTTTGATTAGTGGGTAGGAGCAGTGCCACACTTCTGGTGGCATGATGCCGGTGGTGTCTGATGAGTTTCACATGCTGCCAGCAATTGGTATCATCATCATCATCATGTTACCCATTAAGCCATAGCATCAACGCCATCGGCCCCGCGCCCCTCAGGAGCGGAAGAAAGAGGGAGCACTGCTCCATTGTGTTTGCAAATATTACGCACATCCCAAGCTTGGACAAGATACTCAGCAATGCTCCTAGATATCACTCGGCACACCCCCCTACTACCCCAAATATCATCAGAAACAAAACGCAACAACTTGGTGGATGCATCAGTCAACGACAACACATTGCGCAATTTTCAGCGCCGCCAGCAACATCACGCAAAACAGACCGAATTTCATCAAGCATAGTATCCCTCTGAGCAGAAGTAGCGGGACAATCAAACATCAGATGTGACAAAGACTCAACACCCTGACCACAAGCAGGACATGCTGTGTTAGAATCAGCTCTGCTGCCACCATAACGACTGGTACGCTCATGCACACAAAGACAGCCCATTCGAACACGCATCAGCAACTCAATACCACGCGTTGGCGCACCAGAACACAAAAAAGGGCCTAGCCCTTTTTAAACGCATGGTATCAGCATGTGTAGGGTGCACATGCGTGATGTAACGGCTCAAAGTAGAGTGCTGCAGTGACAAACAATTGTGTCTGCATGCAGCTTCCTGACCTGACGGTTGATGTGATTCTTGCACGCATTAGCTCGATCAGCCGCCGCCTCAACATCCACACCATACTTGCAAAGCAAACTCTGCACATACTTATGCCAAGGTGTCACCGCAACAGCACCACTAGGGCGCTTCCACTCAGCTGAGAAAACCTGACGTGGCAAACGCGAGTTCTGCATACGCTGGACCCTAAAGTAATACTCCATCGCCCTCTGATGAAGCCACATGTGCAATGGCTTCACACCCCATTCAGCCAGAACAAGTGAAGTGCAAGGGCGCTCCTTGCCACAACGCATTGAGCACTTGATGATGTCAGTCTGCACTTTGTCAATCTGTTGCAGTTGCCTTGCAGTTGACGGAAACCAGACCTCGCTGCCATATTCAACAATCGGGCGAACGCATGTAAGCAGAATGATACGCTTTACTTCCACGCTGATGAGCCGGCTCTTCCGGACTGGCATGAGCCCACCCTTCACACGATGCACTTTTGCCAACATCTTCTCAAAGTGCGTATTCCAGTTGCAGGCATTGTTGAACCACAGGCCAAGGTAGCAGTACTCTGATACAACAGGCACAGGCACACCATTCCAAATGATGCCAGAGTCAGCCAACTGGCTGGGCTGTGTAGCTGGTGAGACATGCATGACAGCAGACTTCAAGCTATTCAGCTTGAACCGCCACTTACAACTGTATTCATAAACTGTTGCAGCCACAGCCTGAACCTCAGCCAGAGATCCGCACACAGCAACAAAGTCATCAGCCTGCATGGCTGCCACAACCTGACCAGCAGGTTCGTCACAAAGGCCCATAAGGGTGATTCCAGGGTGCTTTGCATGCACCTCATGCAGCAGATCATCAATGAAGTACAGGTACAGTGTGGGGGAAATAACATCGCCCTCATGCAAACCAAGGTCACATGTGAAGCTCTCAGTGACTTGACCTTCGTGAGACACCACACGGCGTGCACCCTGATACAAGTTGTAGAGTACACGGAACATCTTTCCACGCACACCCTTGTCCCACAGCTTTTGAAAGAGCCCATCAAGCTACACTGTTGGGAAAGCCTTATAGGTGTCAACAAACAGCACATAAGAATCCTTCCCCTCAGCTTTCCTCCCACCCAACACCTCACTGAGCACACTCTGGTGGTCAGCACAGCTGCGCTTGGGACGAAAGCCGTTCTGGCTCTCGTGCAGCAACGGCGTTCCTGCTGCTGTAGCAGCAGTTACGCGCTGCTGCTGCTGCTGTTGCTGCTGACGTGCCTGCTGCTGCTGCTGCTGTTGCTGCTGCTGTTGCTGCTGCTGCTGTTGCGCCTGCTGTTGCTGCTGCTGCCGTTGCTGTGTCGTGCCCTCCGCCACTGACTTGCCTTCTGCAAACTTGATGTGGCGCTGGTTGAGAACGCTGGTGTAAAATTTGTAAAGCACGCTAAGCAGGGTGATACCACGGTAGTTGGTGGGGTCTGTCAGGTCACCCTTCTTGGGCATGTTCACAACTGTACCTGGCACCTGGTGCACCTGCTCAAGCTGCCGCATCAGATTGCAGTACTGCAGTAACATATCTGCGGCCGTGCTGCCTCCATACTTGAGTAGCTCATTGACAATGCCCTCCTCAGCCGGGTTGCCGGCCTTGCCAGTGCGCAGCCTCTGCAGGCAGTCGGAAACTTCGGCGGCAGTGATGAGCAGGTCCAGCGGGGTGGCAGGGGAGTTAGCAGAGTCTTGCAAATACTGTTGCACATTGGCTGCAACACAAGACATGTGTGCAGCGTCAAACTGGGGGTTGGAGGAAGCAAATGCTGCATGGCTGCCAACGCGCTCATAATGACACTTGAAAGCATCAGCTTTCTCAGCTGGGGTAGATGCCACATGCCCAGATGGATGCTGCATGATGCTCATCATCATCATCATGTTACCCATGCTGCATGATGCTGTAAACTGCCTCGCTGACATGCTTAGGGCACAGACGACGCACAAGCTGCCACATGTCTTTCTCTCCAAGCAATTGGTATGTCACGGCTGAGCCAGCCGCAAGCCTTGTTGTCACTTGACGGTCGTGACTGCGGTGACACTGCCAGCCCCTGCAACGGTGGTGTAGCCTGCGCTGTGCGTGCTGGCATTTTGCTGCTTTGAACAGCCAGTATCGCCACTGGCAGGTGTAATTCAAGTTTGTTAAGCTGGTTGTTGGCCTGTCCTGGCAGGAGTCGTGTTCATTAATGCGGTGCTGGGATGTAGTGGGCATGCATACGTTACGCCAGAGCTGCTCTCAGAGACTGCCGGGCAGTACTACTGCGCAGTGCGCTGTTGCAGCAGCCGCAGCAGCAGCTCCCTGCTTTCAAGGTGTCTGACTCAGTCTTTAGCAGACTGTGCCGCACAGGGCATGGCATGCCCTTGAGCATGCTGCGCAGCCTTGAGGTGTCTGTACATGTCGCCACACTGCACATGTCACGGTCACGCTGCTGCTGGGGCTCAGCTGGCATCAAATTGCTTCTGCTTTGAACATTCAAGGCTGTACTTCAAGGCTGTACTTCAAGGCTTGAGAATTGAATGTCATCATTTACTCTTACATCGTTCATCAAGCATTGGCAACTTGTAATCATTTGATCAACTTGGCGCTGAGCAGCGCATGTCCTAACGCATCGGATGCCGTCTTTGCGGGCAATCCCAACCACCAATCAACAAACGCCCCAAGGGATACCATTGGGCGGCAGCTGCTGAAAGCACTGCCTGCCCTTAGTAACAAAACAAAAAAGCAATGAACGGTAAGATTATCAATAGTCGGGCTGAAACAAACTATGTACGGCGCAGCCACACAAGGCAAGGCAACACCTGGCCTGATTGAAGGCGGCGGCAATTGCAGCGGCAGGCCTGCAAACCCAACACCCTTCATAGCCCTCTGCTCAACTCACAATGTGACACAAGCATGGCTGCTGCTGCCTGCTTGCATGTGGCCAGCCTGGAAGCTGCATGTACAGTAAATAAAGGTCAAACAACGTCCCC
>CADDIJ020002411.1:0-131393 GCA_902809745.2 Tetradesmus lagerheimii | reverse complement strand
GTTGGGGACCTGCGTGCTTTTCTGGATATGAAGCCACAGCATGCGGTGTAGCTGTGGGACGTGCTGTCAGGCCAACCAATACAGCAGCTGGGACAGGTGCGTACCTAGTAGTTGCATATGGGTCCAGTCACCATCTCAGTGGATGGTGTGAGCCACCCCAATATGTACCTTTGATGACAGGTTGGGGCACGTGTGCGAGAAGACACAGTGTGCTGTGCAGCTGTGGGACGTGCTGGCAGGGCAACCCATACAGCAGCTGGGACAGGTGCGCACCTGGTTCGACCTGTTTGAGACATGCATGTGTTTTTCAAAGCCACCGTATGCTGTGCAGCTGTGGGGGTTGCTGGCAGGTCAACCCACATAGCAGCTGGGGCAGGTATATACCTTGGTTGACTTGATTTAGGGGCATGTGTGCATTCTTGGAACAAAGACACAATATGCTGTGCAGCTGTGGGACGTGCTGGCAGGGCAACCCATACAGCAGCTGGGACAGGTGCGTACCCTGGTTGCCATTCTATTACAATACATGTGCAGCTGTGGGGGTTGCTGGCAGGTCAGGCCATTACAGCAGCTGGGACAGCTGCATACCTTGGATGACAGTTGGCAGCCGTGCACATAAAGCGTGCTTTTCTGTAAAATGGACACAGTACGCTGTGCAGCTGTGAGGGTTGCTGGCAGGTCAACGAATACAGCAGCTGGGCCAGCTGCGTGCCTTGGTTGACTTGTTTGGGACAAGCGTGCTTTTTGGGAGGATGACGCAGTATGCTGTGCAGCTGTGGGGGTTGCTGGCAGGCCAACCAATACAGCAGCTGGGTCAGGTAGGTTACTTTGTTGACAGATTGCGGCCGTGCAACAAAGCGTGTTTTTCTGTGAGGAGAACACGGTATGCTGTGCAGCTGTGGTACGTGCTGGCAGGCCAGCCAATACAGCAGCTGGGCCAGGTGCGTACCATGGTTGGCTTGTTTGAAACATGCGTGTTGCCTTGGAAGGAACCACAGTATGCTGTGCAGCAGTGGGGGGCGCTGGCAGGCCAACCCATACAGCAGCTGGGACAGGTGCGAACGTTGGTTGCCATTCCATTACATCAAATGCTCCACACTTTCTTGGGAACCTGCGTGCTTATCTGACATGAAGACACGGAATGCTGTGCAGCTGTGGGACATGCTGGCAGAACAACCGATACAGCAGCTGGGACAGGTGCGTACCCTGGTTGTCATTTCATTACAATACATGCTCCATTTTTTCTTTGGGACCTGTGTGCTTTTTTGAAATGGAGACACGGAATGCTGTGCAGCTGTGAGGGTTGCTGGCAGGTCAGGCCAATACAGCAGCTGGGACAGCTGCGTACCTTGGTTGACAGTTGGCAGCCGTGCACATAAAGCGTGCTTTTCTGTAAAATGGACGCAGTACGCCGTGCAGCTGTGAGGATTGCTGGCAGGTCAACCAATACAGCAGCTGGGCCAGCTGCGTGCCTTGGTTGACCTGTTTGGGACAAGCGTGCTTTTTGGGGAGGATGACGCAGTATGCTGTGCAGCTGTGGGGGTTGTTGGCAGGTCCACCAATACAGCACCTGGGGCAGGTGACTCACCTCGTTGACGTTGCCGAAATTTCCTGCCTGCATGCTCTGGCGTGGCTGGCTGTTGCTTGTGCATGCAGGGTGACTTTCTGGCCGTTCATGAATGTTGCCTGTGCTTCGCCCCTGTGCTTTGCTGTGCAGGTTGACATAGCGGACATGGAGCGAAGACTCTTCAGGCCGCTGTACGTCGAGTCATGTTTCACAGCAGACATCAAGCTGCCTTGCGCTATGACTTAGACTCTGCTGCATGCACTTTCACTGCTGTTGCCTGCTGCACCTCCCCACGTGCTCTACTGTGCAGGCTGACATAGCGGACATGGAGCGAAGACTCTTCAAGCCGCTGTACGTCGAGTCATGGCTCACAGTAGACATCAAGCGGCCTTGCACTGTGCATCAGGCTGAGCTATTGAGTCAAGATTGTTGCCTGCTGCACCTCCCCCTGTGCTTCACTGTGCAGGTTGACTTAGCAGACATGGAGCGGAGACTCTTCAGGCCGCTGTACGTCGAGTCGTGGTTCACAGCAGACATCACAACTGCATCCCATCACTCTGTCGTTTTGCATGATGGCTCTTGCCTGCAGTGCCTGTACTCGAACTTGATGTGCAAAATATGGGCTTTGCTGCTATGCAACAGAGCCGCTGCTGTTGCCTGCACATCCCCCTGTGCTGTGCAGGTCGACATAGCGGACATGAAGCGAAGGCTCTTCAGGCCGCTGTACGTCGAGTCGTGTGGTGCACAGCAGACATCAAGCTGCCTTGCACTACGCATCAGTGCTATGCCCTCACTGTTGTTGCCTGCGCCTCCCTCTGGTCTGCTGTGCAGGTCGACATAGCAGACATGGAGCAAAGGCTATTCAGGCCGCTGTATGTTGAGTCGTGGTTCACAGCAGACATCAAGCTGCCTTGCACTATGCATCAGGCTCTGCTGCTGTGCCCTCACTGCTCTTGCCTGCTGCACCTCCCCCTGTTCTGCTCTACAGGTTGACATAGCAGACATGGAGCGAAGACTCTTCAGGCCGCTGTATGTCGAGTCGTGGTTCACAGCAGACATCAAGTTGGGAGCGCTGGCCTTAAATCTGGAGACCCCAAAGTGCTTCGCAGCAGAGTGCTACGCATGTGAGTGGGCTGTTTTGGTTGCGGTGGATGGAGTTGTTACTTCCGCCGTGGGAGGTCATGTTTTGTGCCCCAGGGTGCGAGCTGCTGCTCTGCGATGTGATGATGTTGTGGAACGGGTCTGACGGCCGGCATGTTTTGCTCAGCTGTGTGGCTTGCATAGGCAGGGTGCTGTTTGTTCGTGCTGCTCTGCATGGTTTTGCACAGCGGACATCCAGTTGGGAGCGCTGGCACTCAACCTGCAGCCCTCAAAGTGCGTCGCTGCAGAGTGCTACGCATGTGAGTGGGCTGTTTTGTGGATCGTGTGCTGGTTCAGTTGCGGTGGATGGTGTTGTTACATCCGCTGTGGGAGGGTTACAGGGTGCAAACTGCTGCTCTGCGACGTGATGCTATTGTGGAAAGGGTTTGTGCGCAGCTGTGTGGCTTGCATAAGCAGGGTGCTGTTTGTTCGCGCTGTTCTGCACAGCGGACATCAAGCTGGGAGCGCTGGCACTCAACCTGGAGCCCCCAAAGTGCTTCGCTGCAGAGTGCTACTACGCATGTGAGTGGGCTGTTTCGTTGCCGCATCCTGGTGTCTTGCTGACTGTTACGTGCTTGTTTCAGCAGTGCTGTGCCACTGGGCCGTGCGCGTGTTAATGCTGGTGCAACATCTCGTAAGTGCCACACAGTTGGCGGCTGTTGTGGGGCTGGCTCTCAACCTGAAGCCACCCAAGTGCTTCGCTGCAGAGTGCTACGCATGTGGAGCGGACTATATTGGACTAGTCACGTTGCCGCATTCTGGTGTCTCACTGACTGTTGCTCACATGTGTTTGGTTCTTAATGAGGGAGTATTTATTATTGTGCAAAACAAGCTGGTTGCTGCAAACACAGCTGCTTCCTTGCCTTGTATCTGTCTCTTTCGCATGTCCTCTGTTCCGCCCTGCACGCGCATGTGCTGCAGTACAGAATGGGACCCTGGCGAGGATGTCATGCTGCGGTTGTGTGTGTTTGCTCTATTGCAGTGGACATAGGGGTACGTGACGTACCGGACGACCAGAAAGTGAACCTGCGTACTGCACTCAGCAAGCATGTGTTGCTCAACCCATCACCAACAAGTCATGCTTGTGTTTGTTTGCTCTGTTGCAGTGGACGTGCCTGACGTTACAATCCACCAGAAACATCAACTTCAACTTCGTATCAGCATGTCCTGTGTGTGTTCGCTCTTGTGCAGTGGACCTAGGCGTACGTGACGTACCGGATGACCAGAAAGTCGTCGTGTCCAGCACACCTGACAATCATAATGTGTGTGTTCGCGTGCCCGTTTGCAGTGGACCTAGGCGTTCGTGACGTACCAGACGACCAGAAAGTCAACCTGCGCACTGCACCCGGCAAGCACGTATTGCTCAACCAACAAGTCGCATTCGTGTAAATGTGTCTGTGCTTGTGTGCCCGTTTGCAGTGGACCTAGGCGTACGTGACGTACCGGACGACCAGAAAGTCAACCTGGGAGCCTGCCTGCTGCGTACTGCACTCAGCAAGTGGGCTCACGAGTTCAGCCGGCTGTACATGAGTGGCGCGCCGCTGCCGGGGTTAGATGACCCGGGAGCAGATCAGCTGCCTCACTTCAGTGACCAGCTGCCACCTGCAGGTTGGTCTGCTATCTGTCTGTTATGTATGTATGTTAACTGCTTCTGCATCTTTGCGTAGCACTGTCAGATGGTTTTATTTGCGGCAGAGATGTGCGCCCAGTTGTGTTCAGCAGGCTGCACATGAGTGGCGCGCCCCTGCCGGAACTAGACGGCCTTGGCGCAGAACAGCTGCCAAACTTCAGCGACCACCTGCCAGCAGGTATGATGCGTACGTGCAGCATCGTACCTGCCATGGATTCTGTGCCAGTAGCGACGTGCGTCCAGTTGTGTTTAGCCGGCTGCACCTGAGTGGCGCGCCGCTGCCTGGACTGGACGACCCTGGTGCAGACCAGCTGCCTCACTTCAGCGACCAGCTGCCACCTGCAGGTTAGTATCCTATAACTTTAAGCATCTCGACTGCGTCTGCGTGGTCGCGTGTCACTGTCATATGTGTGTCCAGTTGTGTTTGTATGAGTGGCGCGCCGCTGCCGGGGTTGGACGACCCTGGTGCAAACCAGCTGCCTCACTTCAGTGACCAGCTGCCGCCTGCAGGTTGGTCTGTTATGTTTCTTGACTGTGTGTCTGCATGGTTGCATATCACTGCCAGCCTTCAATGTGTCTGCCTAGACAACCGGCAGCTGGCAACTTCACCATTCTGCATACTTTGATGCTTTGTTCTGTGCCTCCTCTCTGTTCCCCTGCTCTCTCCAACCCATCACTGCATGGGCACCCCTTGCTGTCTGTAACACCGCAGTTGTGTCCACCTGTGCAAGCTGCGTCGCAGCGGTGTCATTCTGTGCCTCATCACTGCTCCCCTGCTCTGTTCAACTCAACTCAGTGCAACCGCATCGTGCTGTCTATAACATCGCAGTTGTGTCAACAAGCGCAAGCGGCGTCGCATGGCGGCTCGGTGCCAACGCATTCACGGGCCGCGAGCGCGAAGGCGAGGACATCCCACCCTGGGTGTGTGAGGCAGTGCTGCGAGGGCTGCTGCCTTATGTAAAGGAGCTCAAGTCGGCGTTTGTGCTGCTTCCTGCGGAGGGCAGTGGGCTGCCCAGCTTGCTGCAGAGCCGGCTGAATGCGCCGCGCATCCTGCAGGTCATGAAGGTGAGCATATGGCAGCATGCGCTCTGCGGTTGACTGTGATCGCTTGAATGAAGGGTCACACATGCTTGTGAGGTGTGCTGTGCGGCCCGCTGCCGAACGTGTTGCGCTCGAATTGACTGTGGGAGCAAGCTGCTGAAAATGTTGTGATGCTGTCCACATATAGGCTGGGGCTCCCACGCACATTGCATTGTTGGTGTGCTGCTCTCCCACCTGTTTGCGCTGCTGTTGCACTGCTGCAGGTTGCCAACTACTGCGTGACCAAGCTGGCTGAGTTTAATGTGCCGCTGTGCACACACGAAGTAGGCCTTAGTCCCAACACGCAATAGCATTGCTGGTGTGCTGCTCTCACACGCTTTTGCACTGTGTCGTGCTGCTGCAGGTTGCCAACTACTGTGTGACCAAGCTGGCTGAACTGAATGTGCCGCTGTGCACACACGAAGTAGGCCTCAGTCCAGACACGCAGCAGCCGCCAGCAAGTGGGAAGCAGTACCTGGAGCTGACATGTAACGGACTGGTGAGTGTTACATTTGTTGTTATGACATGTTATGTCAGGAAAGTAACAACATTGTGGTTTGGGGACGTTGCAGCAACCAGCTGGCGGCAAGCAGCAACGTGCTTACCTGCACGGAATGGTGACATTCTCCGAGAAAGTTTCTGTTGCAGGCAAAACGTTGGTGCATCCATGCATGTGAGAGCAGCAGCAGCACTCCAGCAGAAAAGCAAGCAGAGACACCCGGCCCCTGCATGCATGGCTGCTCATCATGTGGCTGTCACCAGCCAGCAATGTACAGTTGCTGCCAAGATGCCAAGGTGTCAGGGTGCCCATCATGTGACATTGATCACTTCATGATCAAGCCCATATTCTCTTCTCATCTGACGTCTTATTCACGTGTCGCCACCTTCGCAGGCTGTGCCCTACTTGCTGAGCTTGGCGACCATCAAGAAGTTCATCTGGAAGCTACTCATCAGCCCATATCTTTTTGACGTCTGCTTGTCCCTATTCACCGCTCGAGATCGCACGGGAACTTTGATAGCGGTGATGTTTCACACGATCTAGCACCTCACTCCTCGCGACCCGGACGCAGTTCCAAGGTGTCCAAACATTTTGTCCCTTTCCATGTGCACCACCACATCTGCAGGCTGTGCCCTACTCGCTGAGCTTGGCGACCATGTGGTCAGGTCATTATCCATCATGTGACATCAATGAAACTCGGATTGTGTCGACAACTAACCCTCGTGTATTCACGTGTCGCCACCTCTGCAGGCTGTGCCCTACTCGCTGAGCTTGGCGACCATCAAGAAGTTCATTTGGAAGCGCAGCGATGACGTCGTGTTCCACTACAAAGCCCTAGACCCTGCACGGCTGGCTCCCTTCCCCACCTTCCAAAGCCCTGAGCCCTAAGCAATGAGCCCGATAGCTGGCTCAGAAGTAGCCATACAGCAGCTGTCAACAAGCACGTCAGCAGAAACTAGTTGATAACGAGCCCTTCCCCACCTTTCAAAGCCCTGAGCCCTAAGCCCTGACAGCTGGCTGGACAGCCAAGCCCTGGCAACTATCCGCCACTGGAGCAAGGGTTTTGTGCCAGAGGATATGCAGTGGACTGCAGATAGCAAATCAGTCAGCTGGCTGGCTCAAAAGTAGCCCTCCAGCAGCTGTCAGCAAGCACAGCAGCAGAAACAGTTGCTGACGAAGCCCCTGAGCCCTGAGCCCAGTCAGCTGGCTGGACACGCAAGCCGTGGCAGACCGTCTGCCACGGCGGCCCTGGCAGACAGCTGGCTGGACAGCCTGTCCACTGGCAGCGGCGGCAGCAGCAGCTTGCAGCAGCTGACAGTGACCAGGAGGATGCTGGCGCTGAGGCAGACAATGAGGAAGTTGCAAAACAGGAGTTGGCTCCTGCATAGTTAGGATGGCTCATGCTGGCTCATAGTCAGGACGGATCATGCTGCTGTCTGGCTTGCTGGTGCAGTGTGCTGTCGGCAGCAGCATCCTGCTGAGTATGATACTCAGGTTGGCTTCTGCTTCTTGCATGCTGCAGTCCAAAGTGCAGGCCGTAGCATCTCTGATGCTCGGCGCCGTTGTTCTTTTGCATGCCTGTCGGCGGGCCACGGCTGATATGAACGGGTGTTGCTTCGTGTGCGGTTTGCACCGCCAGTGTTGTCTCTCACTGGGGTAACACTGCGTGCGTTTGCCAGTGGCTGCTTGCAGCTGTTGCATGTAGCAGTGGAGCGATCAGCACTCAAGTAATCATATATGCCTAGTGGGCATGCTGCGATTTGAAAGCTGTTGTGGTTCTTCATGATCTGCCAGCCATTCTAGCCACGTGAGTCACTCACGTAATCAAGGCACGGCTGGGACTGGCAGAAGCGTACGCGCACTTTGCAAAGCATAATGCAGCAGTTGCAGCCTGCACAGCCGTGGCTCGATTACGCGGACAGCCTCTGAATACAGTGTTCTACAACAGCTCTTGGTTCAGCCACAACGGATGAGTTTAGTTTCTTACCCACACCAAGACACAGCGCCCTGCTGCAGCACAGTGCTGGGCTTGACGTCAGCAGTACGTCACGGTATCGCCATATGCGGCATGCATCCACAACCGAATAAGTCCACACAATACACCCTGCCATATACATCTCGACGCCGCGTCATGATGATCATGGCATGGTCTACCCCATGATACAGCCATGCACTCCAACACCCCCCACAAATGCACCTGCTGCCCAACAAGAAAGCAGGTTTAGCGGACAATTGGCAAGCCCGATGTCATGATCTACCGTAGTACCCCTTGACACATACAAGCTTTTGGGCAGGGCCACGACATTGCAACTCAACTGACAGGATTGCTTTTGTCACGTCAACAATCATCACTCTGGTGCAGCAGCCCGCAACAGCACAGCCTGTCCGTCAAAAGCTGCCTTGCAATGCTTGCATGTTTGATCAGTGCATTGTCGTGCAGCAAACAGGTGCAGCAAACAGGCAGACCTGCACAGCACACTGCACATCCAACACTGCCTGAGCCGCCATGCCTTTGCGCCACACTGCGCGGCAACTGCTCACGTGCCACACATACAGCAGCGTACATTGTAAAAGCAGCAAGGCCTCAACCCAGCACAAACGATAGCAAGCAATTAGAGACACCGTACTGTTTTGCAACTCAACTGACAGGATTGCTTTTGTCATGTCAACAATCATCACGTGGCGCACCAGTCATAGTGCACCAGCCCGCAACAGCACAGTCTGTCCATCAAGAGCTGCCTTGCAATGCTTGCATTTTGATCAGTGCAATGTCGTACAGCAGACAAGCAGACTCACCTCAACCCAGCACAAAAGATAGCAAGCGATCAGAGACACCATCGGTTTTGCAACTCAACTGACAAGATTGCTTTTGTCATGTCAACAGCCATCTCTCAGGTGCACCAGCCTGCGCACATGTGCGCATCTAGCAGCAGCCAGCCAGTCAATGCACTATACAAACACGTCATATGTCACATGTAATGCCAGCAACGAGCAGCTGTGCTTGCTGCAGTTGTGTTTTCATACGCAGCGCTGCTTAGCAGCTGCGATTGTGTTTCACATGCAGCGCTGCTTAGCAACGCATCCACAGCTGTCCTGCAGCAGCAACCATCTGAACGCGGGCGCACGTGCATGCCGCAAAAAGCCCCGCCTAACAAGGCATGCAAGCATCCTCTGCATTACGCACTCATGTACTGCAGTGCCATGAGATCAATAAGACAGCAAGTGCGACAAATGTGACAGGTCACAGAAGGGCGGGGAGCATTGAAGCTGTCAGGGCAGATGCACTGCTGCCCACTGCTGCAGAAAGACAGCAGCAAAGATGCAGCCAGGCTAGCAGCAGCTATGCTTGAGCGGACAGCATATACATTCTGCATAGTATGCAGCGCGGACACAACATAAGCCAATTGATCTGGACGGGCACAACAATATGTAATAGTCCATGCACAAGCAGAACCTGCATCATTGCATTGCCGCTGATGCACCTGATGAACCCTAAACTCACAAAGCCCCTGGCATGTGCAACCCAAACCTTACTAGCACAACAGCATGCCCCCCCCCCAACACGACGACCCTTGGCACTAGATCACTGAATTATGCAAAACCCAACAATGAACCTAGACCCTTGAGCCCAGTGACCCTTGAGTGACCCTTGAGCCTAGTTGCAAAACGACCATACAGAAGTCTCCCCGTGTGCTGTGGTGTGCTGACACCACGCTAGCAAACATCCCACATGACAAGCGAACGCACAGTCCAGCACTAGCTGCGCAATGCATCGCAAGCTGCAGTTTCCAATTCGTTCCAACCATGTGCCTTCCGCGCTCCTGCAATACCCTCACAAGAAATCATCTGCAGCCATAACTAAAAACCGTACGAAACAGTGTGTGTGCAGTAGAAGCCACAAAGCCACGTGACAGTGGCTTGGCTGATGATGACCCTGACAAAAGCCGTCTATTGCAACAACCTGAGGCAGCGTGTGTGCAGTGGAAGCCACAAAGCGGTGTGAAAGTGGCTTGGCTGATGGTCAAAGTCAACAGCGTTTGAACCTCCCTCACTCAGGCTAAACCCAACAAGGGCTGCATACTAAGCCAAGAAGGCACGACGTGGTAAATGGCACGTCATTTCAACAGCCGCGCGCTGCATGCTGTTGGTCGCTGCGCTGCACTGATGTGCTCTGCCATACGTGCTATCATGAAAGGAAGCTCCCGGCTGACTCAGCTCAAGCATACAGAGTTGTGCAGTGGGCCTGGTGCACATATTCCAACTACAGCCAAAGGAACGACCGGCAATCCCTTGCAACACTAGAGCTATTGGTAGCAGGAAAGATCCCAGCTGTGCAACTGCAACTGCCTTCAACAACAGCAGCGTATTGTACGTACAATCCAGGGGTGGCCAGAGACACAGTACCCTGCCGATAACCTGCAGCTGCCAACATTCTGCGGTCACAGGAAGCTAAGTGTTGAAATCAATGGCAGCCACCGCACATAAGGCAACAGCAATGCGAGTTGCATATGAAACGCATCAACATCTGTGTGCTCGGTGGTGTGCGAACAGCACTCAAACACAAAGAGCGGCAACATGCTTAATGCTCCATGATCTGCAGCTGCCAACACTCTACAGTCACAGCCACAGGAAGCTGTGCCTGCTAGGTTCTGCAATCAATGGCACTCACCGCACCAAAAGGCAGCAACAGCAATGGCAGCCGCATATGAGAAGCATCGGCATCAGATGCTGTGTGCTCAGTGGTGTGCGAAAAGCACCCAAAGAGAGCGGAAACATGCTCAATGCAAAGCAGCCTCGCACTTGCTGCCTGCCCAACTATGAACAACACTTTGCATATGTATGTGACATGACGGATCTGCCAGCTCCCCTGCAGCCACCTGAACGTCAGCAACAACTATCATCACCAACTCCAATATGTAACAGCAGCAACACTCGAATCTAGAAGGAAAGCCAGCCAGCCAGCAGAGAGACCCGTCCCTCACATGCACGGCTGCTATGCATGTATGTAGCACGGCAAATCTGCCAGGTCCCCTACAGCCACCCGAGCGCCAGCAACAACTATGCACAGCAACCCCCGCCTATCTCTGACCACCACAAAATTAAAAGACACCACCAGCCTGGCAGCCGCAATCAATTGCCTAGATCGCCAACTATTCGAGCATCAATCAGTACAGCACATGTGCACCGTCCAACCCCTGCACTCATCCAAGCCGTCTGCAAGCCGATGCAGCCTCGTCTAAGGACGAGCAAGCCTCCTCCTTACACCCTCGCCATGAACGCGCATAAAGCACAGCACATATGCACCTTCCAACCCCTGCACCCATTCAAGCCGTCTGCGAACCAACGCAGCAAACGCATGCTGCACTGGCACGCAGCAAATGTGCATACCAACCTGGCTGTAGTTCATTCACCGACCAACAAGCCTCCTCCTTACACCATTACAGACCATATCAAAAAGATCACCAGCTCAGCTGCGCTGCACAGCCGCATCACTACCACTGGTGGTGGCACCACCCGCTGCTGCTGCTGTATTGCCAGCCGTGCCCATCTCAACATCACCTGCTGGTGCAGCAGCAGCAGCACCAGCAGCAGCAGAAGCCACACCCTGCTGCTGCGGCTGGCTGCTGCTGCTGCCGCTCCTGCTGCAACCACCACGCAAGCTACCCCCGCTGAAATGCAGCATACTCAAACCAGCAAGCTCCAGAAGCTCACTACAGACCATATCAAAATGATCAACAGCTCAGCTGCGCTGCACAGCTGCATCACTACGATCCGCTGCTGCTGCTGTATTGCCGGCCGTACCCATCTCAACATCACCTGCTGGCGCAGCAGCAGCAGCAGCAACAGCCGCACCCTGCTGCTGCTGCTGGCTTCTGCTACCACCCCTGCTACGACCACCACGCAGGCCACCCCCACTGAAATGCAGCATATTCAAACCAGCAAGCTCCAACAACTCACTTCGGCGACGCCGCCTGCCTGATAACACCTGCTGATCTTGCTGCTGCTGCTGCTGCTGCTCAGTTTGGCCGTTTTGTGCCGCAGTAGCAGCAGCAGCAGCAACGGCGGCAGCCACCGTCTCCCGCTGCTGCTGCCGCAGCCGCCGCTGCTCCTGCGCTGCTGCTGCAGCATCCGCAGCAGCACCGATGCCACCCATCAGCCGCGCCCCGTTTCGTATCCTCGCTATCCGGCCACCCCGCTGCTGCTGCTGCTGCTGCTGCTGCTGCTGCTCCTGCTGCTGCTCCTGTCCGGCCTCATTCCCGCGCTGCTGCTGCTGCTGCTGCCGGCGCATTGCTGCGTTCAAACGGCCAAAGCTAGCTTCCAACGCAGCTGCAATCGCGCGCTGCTGCTCCAGCAGCTCCTCTCCTAACACTGGAGCCTTGCACAACGGGCACGTGACGTCACGGATCAGCCATTCGTTGATGCAACCGCAGTGGTAAAAGTGCCTGCAAGGCAGCAGCTTAACGTCATCGTTATCTGTAAACTCCTCGAAGCAAATCGCGCAGGGCTCCCCACCATTACTGCTGCTGAGGCCTGACGCCAGGGGCCTGCTGCTGCTGCCACCTGCTGCTGCTGCTGCTGCTGATGCATTTGAGGCAGATCTAGACAGCGTTGCTGCTAGCGGCGCTCCTGCAAGCACTGCTGCTGGCGGCGGCTGGAGCAGCAGCAGCGATGCCTGCTGGTCGCGCGCGCTGTTGCTGGTGCTGCTGTCAAATGCTGAGTTGGGGATGCCGTCCAATGCCTGGCTGCTGCTGCCGCTGCTGTTGTCAGAAGCTGGCGTAATCTCGCGCCGTTGCTGCTCACTGAACGAGCGCCGCACAGCAGCAGCACTGTCAGCAGTAGCACCAGCGGTACCTGATGCTGCTGCTGATGATGATGTATTGCTGCTGCCGCTCCTGCCAAAGTTCAAGTTGCTGATACCAGTCTGCCTTGCGATCTGCTCCCGCAGTAGCAATGCAGCAGCATACAACGAACCCGCTGGCTGCTGCTGCTGCTGCTGCTGCTGCTGCTGCTCCCCTGTGCTGCATTCACCGCTGCTGCTGCTGGCACCAGCAGCAGCAGGAGATGCTTGAGGCGGCTTGCTGTTACTGCTGCTGCTGTGTGGTGCAGCTGACGCGGACTTAGCCATCCTCTGGCTATAGATACTAGAGTACTTAGCCACCGGCAGAGCCTCAATCACACTTTGCGGTGTCCTCTTACTCAGCATCGAGCCTGCTGCAGTGACAGTAACGCCGAGTTCCGCTGCTTGGCGCATACGGCGCGCGATGCGGCACATGCGGTAGCAGTGGCACGTCAGCAGGCCAGCCATAATGGCTAGCAACATCACAAAAGAGATAAGGTAGACATGTGGTGGCAGTTGAAGGGTTCTCCGCTGCTGCCAAGGAGCCTGAGGGGTGCTTGGATCTGCGCTAGGAGTGGTACTGCCAGTGGTGCCATCTGTAGTCGGGGGGCGTGCAGCTGTCGCTGCTGCTGCTGCAGCAGCAGCGGCATCTGCATCGGCGGGGGGCTGCGAGTAGCCTCCTGCTGCTGGTGTGGTAGGCGCTGGTGTTGCGTCTTTAGCTGCAGCTGGCGCTGGTGTGGGTGCGGCTTTCGCAGTGCTGTTGTTGCTTGCAGGAGGGGTTGCAGCCTGGCCAGTACTGCTGGTGCCGTTCCTGTTGCTGTTAGTAGCTTCTGGCAGCGGCTCCAGTCGGACGAATATCTGAGAGAGCTCCTGCGCAGGCGGCTGAGGGGTCTGCTGCTGCAGGGAACGTCTACTAAGCCTTGCAGGAGCCTGCTGATGGCCTTGTGCATGGTACTGCTGGGACTGGCCAGCTGCGTGTGCTGGCACGAGCTGGCCAAGGCATAACAAGACCACAGCTAACGGAATTGAGATGCCTCGCTGCCGGCTGCGCATCGTGTGATGCTTCTGCAGCTGCGTCTTGCTGCTGCAGCACCTCTCCTGCTGCTGCTGGTAATGCTGCTGGGGGAGTATCAAAAGCAGCTGCAAAGCTGCCGCGGGGTTGAAGAAAGTCTAAAAGGACTGCTTCGCGATCGCTTTGAACTGCCAATGCCTAGTACTCCTTGCTCTGGTGGTGAGGACGCTAGTTCACGACTCGCCAGTAGCTTGGCCTGCAACAGGACGCACGTGAAAAAAGCTTACATAAGAAGTATGAAAAGCATACCAGTTCAAGGATCGAGACACATTTGTGCCCACCTGGAATGAGCTTCCTCCAGAATGTCGAACCATGCAATTCATGCGTCAGTACAATATCAAACCATTGATTTACCTCGTATTGCTTCTACCAGATGACCGTGGCAACGCGGGGACCTGCTTGAATTGTATGGTCCAGTGGTTCGCAAATGGCAAGTAAATTGTACTCGTCACGCTGTCTCACTGCAATCACAGAACGACATACGTTCACACCTTTGAATTCGCAGAGGCTCTCGCGCAAATGGATCAAGCACGTTGGCAAGCGCTGCCAACAACACTTGTGACTTGTCACCGTCATTCAGGTTCGAAGGACCATACGTATAAACTGGGTCTGGGTCCACCACAACACACTAGTTAGTTAGTATTTAGGCAACCAGTTGCTGCCAGTCGCTGTTGTGGATGCTCCGGTACAGACCCCGCACATGGCCCTGCTGTAGCAGCTGCCTGCACAGCTGTCCATCTATCCATCCTGTTCAATCGTCGTATGAAATTCACAGCGTTGGACAAGCTCGACAGACGTAATGCGACAACGGCAGCTACAGCGGGTGCTGTACAGTCGCCGTGCGTGTTGAAATACAGCAGCGAGACCTGCATGAATATGCCAAAGCCTGCCTGCTTCTTGCTGCTCAACGCGCTGACATCAAGTCATCGTCGTAATTCTCACGTACTCTGGCAGAAAGTCTTGGTCTGGTTCAAAGGCGGAGCGTACATCAAGGAGCTGTGTCCAAGGTTCTCAAAAGTTGTTGTGAGGCCCTTGCACTTGACGACCAGCCAGTAAAAAGTTGTTAACAGCCGCAGCAATGCAGCAGAAAGAACTTCAAGTTGCAGAACATCCAACCCCTGCATGCAAGAGCTGTGCTGCACAAATCAGCCAACGGTGCCCGCCATGCTTACCCTAACCCCCAGGGCCTGCAAGTGCCACTTCAGAAGTTCTGCCAATACTAGCAGAACTCCTTCTCTAGAACCACCCCCCAACCTACCCAAATCCTTCCATAACCTATCACCACAGCCGGGGTAAAACATGCGCAGCATGCATTTATATCTATGCTGCCATGTCGCATGATGCCCAGGGGGCAGCAACAGTACCGTACTGAGCAAACCTGGCAGTGGCACAACACTGTCGTTCAACAATGCGCCGCAGCACAACATGACTCTACCTGGCAAGTAGGTTATGGATCCTGATAGACGGATAATGCCAGCAGTCCGAGCAGGACCATCTGGCAGTGCAAAGATACAACAGCAGCACTGGCTGCAACAATAACGATACACTAGTACTCATCATTGTGACAATAGGGCAGCAATGACCAGCAGAGTCCTCTGTGATTATTGCCGGGCATGCCGTGCATGGCACTGCGTGCGCACTGCCTGCCACCTGCCCGCATGCCAGCTGTATAGTGAACGGTTTGATGCGGATCCTGGACTCCAAGTAAAAGCAAAGTCATACCTCAATGCAATGGTTGACCAGGAGGGCCCGTCCAGACCTCCTGATACTCCGAGTGGGCTGTCCATGCAGGCAAGCCGTTCATCATGTAGGCATCACAGCTGTGCCGCAGCAACCCACTGCACTTGCAGTCGCAGGCTAGCGCTGCTGATGCATCTGCCATGCTGGCGGCAACCATCAACATAGACAGCACCAGCCTGGCTATTTGAACTGGCCAAGAAACTCCAGGGGCACTGGCCCTTTGCTGACGTAACCAAGCGCCGATAAGTTACGTCAATGCACTCACTATCAACTATCACACCCGCACTCTGTTGCAGGGTGACAGCGCTATGCTACAAATGCCACACGTGCATACAATGCCACCACAGGGAGTGCCCCCCGTGCTTGTGGTCTGGCTGTGAAACTGCAGCAGCACTCTAGCAGAAAAAAACATGCAGATACACCCCAACCCTGCATGCAAGGTCTGGTTTCGTGCTGCTGCAACGGTTGCGCTGCAGAGTTGCATGCAGCTGCAGCTGGCCAGCAAACCACAAAGCTGCTGGCTGCTGGTGGCCAAACAGAGTGCTGAGTGTCACAAGGACACAACTGCAGCAGTGGTACAGTGTCACAAAGAGTGCAGGATGTGCATTGCTGGAGAGCTGCTGCGTAACAACAGCTGGCAAGCTAAGCACTGCTGGCGCCGGCGACACATGGCACGTGGACAACAAGTATTGCTGCATTGCAGACCGCACAAGCACGCACAAGCACTAAAGATGGATCACACGCCCACACGCAGCAGCAGCACTAGTGCCGGAGTGCATCATAATTCATATAGTTTATGCCATGCACACTGCAGGGCTGCCGACGATCAGCAGATGGCAAGCCTAAAAGCACTGCTGGTGCCATAAAAGAGACACACACAGCTACGGAGCCGCCTGAACCCCAGGTCAACCACAAAAAAGAGCCGCCTGAACCCCATGTAGTACAAATAACACCAGTAATATACTAACTACTATTTACTAGGGTACTACATCAGAACCCCATCCAGTACAGATACATCAATGTTGGGCTGAACATCAGAAGAGCCACCACGCACACTCACCAACTCAGCAGCTCAAGCCAACGCTGATTGTACTCCGGAATCACGTTCAGCGCGCTTCAGGGTCTGATGACACGGCTTGCACACATACAAGCCAATGCAGAACCATCAGCACGGCATGATGAAGCCAACGCTAAGTATACCCAGGGATCACGTTCTGCACGCTTCAAGGTCTGATGACACGGCTTGCATACATACAAGCCAATGCAGCACCATCAGCACGGCATGATGTTTGATGCAGCCATGATGTCTATTCGCATGACAGGGCACAATGCAAGGACTTTAACAAAGCAATCTTATCGTGTGACTGGCTACAGCTACTGGTTGTGTACAGTACCGGAGGACTGGTAGGTAGCATGTGCACACGTAGTAAGCTGGCATAACCACCTGTCGTGCCACACTGTGCTGCAGGTGACAGCTGTGCAGAGGTGTTTGTCTTTATCGGTGTCAGAAACACAGATATTCTAACACTAGTGTACTAGTGCAGCCTGCGGCGAAAGACTAGTCACACACACAGCGCGGTGCGGCATGCACAACAAAGGATTACAATGCAAACCAGGTGCATATAGTAGACCAAGTGTAGGTACTCCAGATGAAGCCAGTCAGCGCCCATCTAGCAACCCAACTCAAGCGGCTGCAGCACGAGCAGCAGCAGCAGCAGCAGCACTGGTAGTACTTAGTGTCTGCTGCAGCTCCTGGTGCACTCCCCCTTCATCTTCTTCTTGCTGCTGCTGCTGCTGCTGCTGTGCATTGCTGTCATTGGAGGCTCTGGCTGCCACACTGGCGCCTTACAGAGCGGGCAGTTGCCACTTCTAGCCAACCATTGGTCAATGCAGCTGGCGTGGACTAGTTACACACACAGCGTGGTGCGGCATGCACAACAGAAGATCACAATGCAAGCCAGGTGCGCATAGTAGAGCATATGTGGGCGCTCTAGATGAAGCCAGTCAGCGCCCATCCAGCAAGCCAACTCAAGCAGCAGCAGCACGAGGGCTGCTGGCTAGTGGCATACTGCTGACAGCAGCAGCAGCACCACCACCACTGGCAGAGCTTCCTGGGGCACTCCCGCTTCATCTTCTTGCTGCTGCTGCTGCTGCTGCTGCTGGTGGTGGTGCTGGTGCTGGTGCTGCTGCTGTGCATTGCTGTCATCCAAGGTTCTCCTTCCGCCCGGCTGCCACACTGGCGCCTTGCACAGTGGGCAGTTGCCACTTCTGGCCAACCATTGGTCGATGCAGCTGGCGTTGTAGTAGTGCTTGCAGCGCGGTGCGGCATGCACCACATAGGATCACAATGCAAGCCAGGTGCGCATAGCAGAGCATATGTGGGCACTAAAGATGAAGCCAGACAGCGCCCATCATGCAAACCAACCTTCAGCAGCAGCAGCACGAGGGCAGCTGGCTAGCGGCATACTGCTAACAGCAGCAGCAGCAGCAGCACTGGCAGTGCTCGACTCCGGCCGCAGCTGCTGGGGCACTCCCCCTTCATCTTCTTGCTGCTGCTGCTGCTGCTGGGCGTTGCTGTCATTGGAGGCTCTCCTTCCCCCTGGCTGCCACACTGGCGCCTTGCACAGTGTGCAGTTGCCACTCCTAGCCAACCACTGGTCAATGCAGCTGGCGTGGTAGTAGTACTTGCAGCGCGGTGTGGCATGCCCAACAGAGGATCACACAGTGCAAGCCAGGTGCACATATTAGAGCATGTGTGGGCAATCTAGACAAAGCCAGTCAGCGCCCATCCAGCAAACCAATTCAAGCAGCAGCAGCACGAGGGCTGCTGGGTAGCGGCATACTGCTGCCAGCAGCAGCAGCAGCAGCACTGGTAGTGCTTGCTGCCGTCTGCAGCTCCTGGGGCAATCCCTCTTCATCTTCTTGCTGCTGCTGCTGCTGCTGTTGTGCATTGCTGTCATTGGAGGCTCTCCTCCCACCTGGCTGCCACACTGGCGCCTTGCACAGCGGGCAGTTGCCACTCCTAGCCAGCCACTGGTCAATGCAGGCAGCGTGGAAGTAGTGCTTGCAGGGAAGCTCCTTCAGAAGGTCACCGGGGGCGTAATCGCTGAAGCAGATTATGCACGCGTCATCGTGCATTGACGAGGCACAGTCGCTGCCAGCCTGCTGCTGCTGCTGCTGCGTGTTAGGCTGCTGGTCTGACTGCTGCTGTGCATTCAAGTCTGGCTGTAGATGCAGCTCTGCTGCTTCATTGCTGCAGATGTTGACGCTTTTGTTACAGGTCTCAAGACCCGGACGGCCAACAGACCTCTCTCTGCTTGCCTCCCTGCTACTGTTTCTGCTGCTGGCTGAAATGCTGCCAGCCTGCTGCTGCAGCAGCAGCTGCTGCTGCTGGCTGCTTGCTATCAGCTGAGTAATCCAGCTGCTACGTTCCTCTTTGCTCCCCTGCTGCTGCTGCTGCTGCTGCTGCCGCCGCCGCCGCTGCTGCACATCTTGGTCGAATGTTGCCAGCACATCAGTTTCCTGCTGCTGCTCAGTCGCTGGACTGCAGCAATGCTCCTGGCTGTCTGCCTCCTGCTCAACTGCCATTCGCTTGACAATTGGCGCCAGGTCACACGTAGCTTCATCACATGCACCACTGTTGCTGCTGCTGCTGCTGCTGCCAGCAATTGGCTTTGTCTCTGTACGCTGTGCTTGGACCTTCCCTTTGCCTTTGCCCTCCACCGCTGCTGCATCATCATCTGCATCTGCACCTGCTGCTGCTGCATCTTCTAGTTCTGTTGCTGCTGCTGCTGCTGCTGCTTTGCCTGGGTATCTAAACACAGGCAACCGGCTGACAACAAACGCTGGTGCAGCAGATGTGCTGTGGAAGCTTCCCGAGTAGATCTCCCCTGGCAGGTGAATGGCTCTGCCGATTTCCACATCAAACTCATCTTGGGGCAGAATGCGCGCCAGGATTGCGTTGCGACAGTGCCATAGTAGGAACAGCAGGGATGTGGACAGCAGGAAGATGAAGGCGAGCACATACCTGCAACATGACAGCAGCAGCGACAGCAGCGAGGCAGAGTCAGCAGTAGCACCCAACACTGGTACGCAAGGGTTATGGTGGCAGTGGTGTGATACAGAGAGTGGTGATATGCACAGCAGGAAGGTGAAGACAAGCACCTTCCTGCATGCATTCAAAGCAGGGAGGGAGATCAGCAATAGCAAGGAACTCGTCAGAGGTGGCAATGCCCCTTGGGCAGGATCACCACCGCATGCGGAGTATTTACTCTGCACCTGCATGCATGCAGCAACTTAATCCGACATGCAGCAGGCAACTGGATCATGTTGAGCCTCATGCAGCGTGGGTGCTTGAAACACAGACTGAACACATGTGCCACCTGCACAGTGCATGCATCACTGGCCCATCTCAAGAGTTTATGTTCCATCACCTGGAAGCCCCTACTTACATTGGAGACAGGCTCATTAGCGCCCACTACTCGTAGTAGTTGGTACTTGTATGGTGTGAACATGCGCCAGTGGATGCTGACGCTGAAAGCAGCGGCTGCAGCTGCTCCTTGTGCTGCTGCGCTCCGCAAGTTCCCTTGCTGCTGCTGCTTTTGAAGTCTACAGAACGGCTGGACTCCGCCGTTAGTGGCTATACTTGAATTTTACTGGTAGTGCAGCCTTTCAAGGGCATATGCGCCTGCAGGGATGATTGAAAGTAGCAGGGTGACACCAGGTGACCCAGTCCTGCTGTAGCATTGGCAACATGTACCCAGACCCCCGTTGCCCGTCAAGGCGTACTGACATGGCAGAAACCTCTGCTGAGTATCATATACAAGCGATTCTAAGAGCTGCTGAGGCGATCGTGCAAAGGATTTGCGCGAAGCGGGCGATATAGGCTGGGTGCATGCATCCACCGTGATCGTTATAGGGTATCGCGCAGAAAGGTTTCAGCTAAAGCAAGCTATACAAAATTGTAATCACCTGCCACGAAAGGCACGAGCCAGTCCACCCTCAAGCATTCTCCACTGTCGACACCATTGCTTATTGGACCCTTTGGAACTCTTTTAAAACAGTGTCGAACGCAAATTTCAAGTTCTCTTGTGTCAGATGTTGAGCAGCGATTGAGGTGCCGGAGTGATAACGCGCACCTGTGCCGGGTCACTTGCTGAAAGGAAAGTCATATGCTGCGGTCAAGCTTTCATTTATAAAAAATTATGTAGATGGGCATCAATCAAGGTGTGTTCGATGCAAGCTACGGTCATGAGTTCAAATTCAAGTGTGTGACAGCAGAAGGCCAGCCTGACTTGCTGCGACCTAGCTGCGTTAACTGCCCGCGGGCAGAGCTACCATTGGAGTGGTGTAGCGTTACAAGCAGCAAACAGGTCGTAGTTCTGGTGAGTAAGCGTGCATACAAAAATTACACTGCAACATGTGTACATCAGGCAGGACATCTTGCAGGCTGCCAGCATGCTGAGAACGGCCGAAAAGTGTTGCACAGGTAGCATAAAACAAAGCTCGCATCGCGGAACAACTATCCTGAATTTGGGCAGTTGCTGTTGAGGAAGAAGACAGTTGAAGGCACCTTGGCGTACCATACCGTAGGACTGTTGCTGGCAGTGTTGACAGGTCGCCTCGAGTCAGCCGAGCAGCGCATTCCTGCTCAGGCTGGTCACACTTTTTTGTCTGCTCGTTCTGTGCCGTTAACAAAGCACACTGCAGGTCCTCCAGGCAAGAGAGTATGTCTTGGAAGTTCAGCAGACAGAATGTTACTGAGTCTGGTGTCACGGGGCTCACAGGCTCGAGCCCTCTGAGGACCTGACATGATGATTGCCTTGACGGTTCTGCAGCTTGACTCGTATACGCAAGTTTGCGCAAGCACCAACTATCCACCCAACTCAGCTGCGTGGCAGTAGCCTGCTTACACGTTCTTGACAGCGTTCATTTTCGCTGTAACGTTTGCCTGGTCGCAACAAAAGTTCTCACAGAGACAGATATGAATGCTGCGCTCGGCTACAGACGATCACACGCCATAACTTGCCAGGTGGACAAACATCAACCTCGGTGGAAACTCCGTGTTGTCTTCAGCACGTTCAACGCTCATTCCATCGGCACGTTTTGCATATGCAGGCGACAGCAGCGCCTGCGCGGCCTGGGCTTCGACAGTGTCGAGTTAGCAGTAGAGCAGGTGCGTGTGCCAGAGTAGCAGGCAGAGCCAGGTGTATGATCTGCTTCCTCGGCTTATGGTCTCGCCGTCTGCAGGTGTAGCCGCGAAATCAAGCACGTTTGGCAGGCAGCTGCCTGTGCATGCAAGCAATGGCTACAGGTGGAGCATGGGCAGGTGGCTAGACAACAGGTGCGCACAACTAAAAATCACGGCAAGCTCTACACGTTTGTGCCCCACCATCTTTGTCTCGATGTTTGAGGCAGCAGCCTCTGTGTGCAACTAGCTTTGATGTAGTCTCAATAGTAGTCAATCAGAGTGTGCAGCAGGTCAAGGGAAAGCCAGCAGTGTCCACGCGCCGGTCGCAGGCCAGAGGGTGGCAGCAGGGTGTCTGCTGCAGCACACGCAAGCACAGCAGCTTAACAGCCATGTATGCTTGCGCCAGCAAATTGGTCAAAGGTAATTCTCAAGGTTACCCTTAAGGTATACCTAATAGGTTGTCAGCAGGGTATGATGGCAACACATCTGTTGGCTTTTCACCATAATCTCATCAGCTGCTGGACTTGGGATCCCCCAAGCTCAGCAAGTGGCCCATGACACATGGGCCATGTGTAAGGTCCACTATGCCTGATTGCCTTGTAACTGCCAAGCAGATGCCTTTCATCTCAATCTCCATTGCTGCCGGCCTTGGCTATTTGTGACATGTCATTACATGTCACTGTTTCATTGCAGGGCTGACACAGGTGGCCGTGCCGCTAGAAGAAACAGCACTGGAAGCTTGCTGGTCTCTGTGGAACGACCGTGAACATATCCCACCATGCATGCCCTTTTACCCCCTGAAGCATTGGATCCAACTGCCTGCAACAAAGTAACATGTTACTGCCGGCCGCTTAACACCTGCAGTGCTGACATAGAGGTGGCTGTGCCGCTCAAAGTCTGCTGGTCACTGTGAGAAGACATAGAGCGGTTCCCCCTATGGATGCCTTGGGTCTCATTCTGCATTGATGCCAACCTTGTTCATTTGTAACACGTCATAACATGCTACTCTTCTGCTGCAGGTCTGACATAGAGGTGGCTGTGCCGCTAGAAGTGTGCTGGTCACTGTGGAAAGACCGGAAGCGCATCCCGCTATGGATGCCTTGGGTCTCAATCTGCATTGCTACCAACCTCGAAAACCATTTTTAACACGTCATAACATGCTACTCTTCTGCTGCAGGTCTGACATAGAGGTGGCTGTGCCGCTAGAAGTGTGCTGGTCACTGTGGGAAGACCGGAAGCGCATCCCGCTATGGATGCCTTGGGTCTCAATCTGCATTGCTACCAACCTCGAAAACCATTTTTAACACGTCATAACATGCTACTCTTCTGCTGCAGGTCTGACATAGAGGTGGCTGTGCCGCTAGAAGTGTGCTGGTCACTGTGGTAAGACCGGAAGCGCATCCCGCTATGGATGCCTTGGGTCTCAATCTGCATTGCTACCAACCTCGAAAACCATTTGTAACACGTCATAACATGCTACTCTTCTGCTGCAGGGCGGACATAGAGGTGGCTGTGCCGCTAGAAGTCTGCTGGTCACTGTGGGAAGACCGGGAGCGCATCCCGCTATGGATGCCCTGGATCAAGAGCGTAACGGTGCAGCAGGACAACCCAGCCCTCTCACGCTGGACACTGGCAACCAACCAGTTTGGCAGGTGCGGTTTTTGGCAATTATGGTGGTGGTAGTGGTGGTGGTGGTGGTGGTTGTGGATATTTTTGATGACTAATATCAACAAGTAGACATGCTGGTTGCAGGCTGTGCAAGAACATACAGTTCACTTGTGCGGCACAAGGTGTTGGTTGTTCTTTGCATGGGTCCCACGCTGGACACTGGCAATCAACCAATACGGCAGGTTTGAATTTGGCTGAGTGATACCAACAAGTACACATGCTGGTTGCAAGATGTGCATGAACGTGCAGTTTGGTTGTGTCGCTCAAGGTGTTGGCATTCTTTGCATGGATCTCACGCTGGACACTGGCAACCAGTTCGGCAGGTATACTCTTATCATTATCATTTGCACTGATTCTGTTTCGTTCTGCTTGTGCTGTGCCCTGCCACCAATCGCCTGCTATCCTCGTGTGCAGGGTCTGGGAGTTCTCATGGCTGGCGCGCAACCTAGCGCCCGTGAATAACTACGAATGATTGTGCGTTTATCTGTATATGTAAATCGGATCCAGTCATCAGTATACCATAACAAAATTGTATTTTGCATTTTTCTCTTCTGCCATCCTCCTGTGCAGGGACTGGGAGTTTTCGTGGCTGGCGCGCAACCTTACGCCTGTGAAGAGCCATGCCGTGCGCTTTTGCACTTATCAGTATATTTGAAATTTATCAAATGAAAATATTACAAAAGATCTTATTTTGCACTTTTCTCTTCTGCCATCCTCCTGTGCAGGGACTGGGAGTTTTCATGGCTTGCGCGCAACCTTGCGCCCGTGAAGAACCAGAAGATCCACTGGATCAGCGAGCCAGGCAGTGCTAGCATGGGGCTCAACATCAACAACAGGGGCCAGATCAGGTGTGTTACTTTAGCACTCTGATTGAAATTTGTTGTTGTCTGATTGTTATAACACTGTGTCTGACTTCTCAGTGCGCCAGGCAGTGCCAGCATGGGGCTGAATATCAACACCAGGGGCCAGATCAGGTGTGTGTTTTTGGGGCCGTGGCTGTTAGTAACATGTGTTTACACTTTGTTTATCTATCAGTGAGCCAGGCAGTTCCAGTTTGTACACTCTGTTGATCCTATTAGTGAGCCAGGCAGTGCCCAACATGTGACGCCTGTACCTGATGTCCTGCCCCCGTGTCCGACTGCAGGTTTATTCGGCGTGCGGGCGGCTGCAACGTAAGCCTGAGCATAAGCTACGAAGTGCCAGAGGTGCTGGCGCCCTTTGCAAACGTGAGTCAATTAAATATGAATGACCATTGATGACGATAAGATTTGCAGCAGCACACATCAGCAGCACACATCAGTAGCACCAGCAGCAGCGTGTTTGCCACAACTTGAAACAGCTTTCACCAATGCAGATAAATGTGACATCAGGGGCTCGGCTATGACCTCTGAGCTGTGAGGTAAATCTTCCCCCGTCTGTTTCTTTTGTGCAGGCTCTCACTCCTGTCGTGTGTTTGTGTCATTGGGGGCTCGGCAATGACCGTTGAGCTGCATCTTGCCCCACCTGTTCTCTTTTCGCAGGCTCTCACTCCTGTAGTGGAGGGCATCATCGGTCAAGACATGGTGCGTTTCAAAGAGTATGCGACAGCATACGCAAAGGCGCAGGCATCCTCACAGCAGCAGCAGCAGCAGCAGGTCCACAAGGTATAATGCAATGTGCGGCTTTTCTTAGACAACAACGTGAGCAAAGGAAGAAGAGCAGCAGAGTGTATTCAGGCGCAGGCATCCTCACAGCAGCAGCAGCAGCAGTGGCAAGTCTGCAAGGTGTACTGCAGAAGCTGGCTGTAATGCAAAGCGGGGCTGGTCGCAAGTGTGCACAGGCAAAGGTATCACAGCAGCGCAGCAGCAGCAGCAGCACGTCCTTGACTCCAGGAGCTTGGAGCTGTAGTGCGGCCGGCATCTGGCCCAAGATGGTGGCGAGTGCACACACGAAGAATGCAGCAAAACAGCAGCAGCAGCACCACCACCACCACCACCAGCAGCAGCAGCAGCAGGTCGTTGAGGGGTAGCGCAGCCGGCGCCCGAGATCTGGCCAGGGAGTGTGGCAAGTGCGCGCATGAAGAAGGAATCAGAACAGCAGCAGCAACAGCAGCAGCAGCAGCTGAAGCAGCAAGTCTGCAAGGTGTGGCGTAGATTGTTCTTCAAAATGCACATAGTATCTGCATCTGACCTGGTATGGTGGGGAGCGGGCGCAGGCAGCATGGCAGTTGACTGGTGCTCAGCGCACTGCTTGTGGCTATCACCAGGTCCTTTCAAAGTTAAAGGCAGTTGTGCACATGTGTGTGCAGGAGCATATGCTCAGCTCAGCAGGAGTCCTGTACTACTATGCGGCATACCATCATGTGGTCCTGGTCACATGAGCTCAGCTGCTGGTTGTGGTGGCTGCTGGTGGCCACGTCTCTGGCCTGCGTGGTGTTGTTTGTCACACGTTTTGATGATTGGCACCTTCACACTCACGGTGTGGCAATTGCCTCATCGATGAGGATAACTTATCTTGAAGTCATCATGACGATGGCTTGGTAGCTGCACACTAATTTGCTAGCCATGGGCTCGCTGTCGAACATCGGTGCTGCGGCTGTGCTGTTCCATTGCGATCTCTGAGCCGCAATTGCAAAGGGTCACGCGAAGCGCTGCACACGTCCACATGTGGCGCCCTTGCTGCTCTCTGATCATGATGGTGGTAGCCTGATGTTGCGTAAGCTTGCCTGTGTGCTGTACTGTGGTAAGTGCGGTGCCAACACGTGTTGCCTCAGCTGTATCTTCTGGTTGCCAACCACGGTGTTGTAACCAGCGTACATCCAAGGTTCTGCATGGCGTGTGCGTCACTTGGCCCACAGCTGAGAAACTGGGTTCACACACACGACGTCGTGTGCTGTCGACAGCACAGCTAGCGCTGCCATGGCCAGTGCAGCAGCAAGGACCTGCATTTCTCAGCGACACGCAATATGCGTGCTAAACCTTGCTTCATGCCCTACGGGCTGTAGCGAGGCCCTCTCTGTAGAACATTGCAGCCTGCAGTGTTGGCAACACTACAGAGATCCTGGAGGCAGCCTGCCGTTGAATACAGCAGCAGCTGCAGCACTGCAACCTATCGGAAACAAGCAAGCAAACCGTTTGTTGTTGATCAGAGTCACCCAAACCACCGAGGCTGCGCATGCCAGTACAATTGTGATGCCCAGCAAGAAGCCGCCGCATTGCGCACTTCACAGCAAACACAGCAAATGTACCTGAACACAAGACTCACTGGCTCAACCATGCGTCATGATCAGACGCAAAGGCACACACTCCTGGGCTGCTCCACCAGCTCCCTAGTCCGCAGACAAAGAATGTATCACCATATCAGTCAGGCTTTAGTGGAGCCAAGCTGTAGCACATGATGGCTACAAAGCCCTTACCAGTACATTACAGTACTTCAGGTGCCAGGCCAGCAGCAGACTGACCATACTGGTGATGGTCAAAGCAACACACACACTCTACTAGAGTTTCATGATGAGACAATGGCCAGCAACACATTGACATAATGTGGCACGTGCTGTGACACCTGTGCCGAACAGCATAATACAAATCCCCGATTGAACACTTCAGCACTTTTCATGCTGCTGAACAGCCAGTAGGCCGCAGCCTAGACCAGCTGCACAGCCACAGAAGCAACCAGCCCTGCACTGCCGGGCAGTCCTTCAGCTGCAAGCGATGCAGTTCTGCAACACAGCTGAGCTACATAGCCCCAGTGTACGCTCTTCAGCTCAACGCGCACCCACAGATCCAAGTACACATGCCAGCGAGAGGAGGTCATCCCGTCTATTTGCTGACAGGCAACCTTGTATTGTATAACAGTGCAATCCCGCGTTTCAGCGGCAGGGGAAACTGCAAGCACGGTACTGGCAGTACATGTCAATTGCTGCATCTCAAGCAGAGTCCTCAATATGCAGTGTGGTCCAGTTCTGTGTAAAGCAACCTCGCACCAGCCCACATAGTTCGCAACAGCTCACCCACAAAACTAACGCAGCAAATAAATGTCTGGCATAGCTGTCGGTGGTGAACAGATGCCCCACACTTGACAGCCCGCCAGCAGACGCACAAGGTGGGCGCCTGACCAAAACAACAAGCAATCTCGAATCATGTTTGGGGTCTGGCCAACAGTACAGCAATGCCAGTACAGATATGCAGAGAGTGCTGACATCAATTCAAGAGTGGACACACAGAGTGGCAATGATGATGCGCACAATGCCAGACACCCCCAATGACTAAGACGGCTTTGACACTTTGCCTGTTTCCACCACATACCCCCACCAGCCAGCCAGCCAGCCAGCCAGCCATCTTCACTATCTCCATTGCTCCTGCTGCACTTGGTGTCGTGTATGAGAGCCTCTCATATGTTAAGGCATAGGTTAACCTTAAACTGCACATCGCTCCTGACCAGCAGCAGCTCCACAACATGCCCCACCAGCCAGCCAGCCAGCCAGCCAGCCAGCCAGCCAGCCAGCCAGCCAGCCAGCCAGCCAGCCAGCCATCATCACTAGTGACTGGCTTCACGACTCCTGCAGGTGTACTGCCGCAGCACGGCTTGCTCTTGTGTTTGAGGCCTTCTCAACCAAGGCATACCATGACCCTACGGTATGCAGCCGGTATGCCAGGTCACCAGAACCGGTAAGCGCAGATCGGCCAATCTGTCCTACCAAGCCAGATGGAAGTGTACCCGGCCCCCTAAACTGAGACGTATGCTTAACCTTGGAGTGCGCGTTTCGCCTGACCAGCAGCAGCTCCACAACATTCCCCACCAGCCAGCCATCATCACCACCTCAACTACTCCTGCAGCTGTGCTGCACTTGCTGCTGTGTATGCGGCATAGGCTAAACCATGGGCTGCTCGCTGCGCCTGACCAGCAGCAGCTCCACTGCATGCCCCACCAGCCATCATCACTAGCTCCACTGTCTAAGAGCCTCTCTTATCCAAGGCACGGGCTAAACCTTGGACTGCGCGTTGCACCTGACCAGCAGCAGCTCCACTGCATGCCCCACCAGCCAGCCGCCCAGCACCATCAACTCCACTTCTCCGAAGAAGAGGATCCTGCACCTGTGCTGCACTTGCTGTTCTTTGTGAGGCACAGGCTGAACCTTGGACTGCGGGGCGCGCCGCACCAGCAGCAGCTCCAACACATGTCCCACCAGCCAGCCAGCCAGCCAGCCAGCCATCATTATAGGCTCCACTGCTCCTGCTGTGCATGAGAGCCTGCTAAACCTTGGACTTCGCATCACGCCTGACCAGCAGCAGCTCCACCGCCTGCCCCACCAGCCAGCCAGCCAGCACCACCAGCGCGCAGATGAAGAACAGCGCCTGCCCTCCCAGCTGCTGCATCAGCACGCCGCCCAGCAGTGCACCCAGGCCGGAGCCAACGCCAGCGTACAGGCTGCTGAAGAGGCCCTGTACAAGGCAGCAGTAGCATGCCGTGAGACGTTGCATCGCACCCAGGCCGGAGCCAACGCCACCGTACAGGCTGCTGAACAGACCCTGTGAAACAACAGCAAGCGTTTGAAAAGGCAGCAGCAACAGTCGATGAGACGATGCAGTGCACCCAGGCCGCATCCCACGCCGCCATACAGGCTGCTGAACAGACCCTGCAGGTGCAACATGAACAGACCCTGCAGGTGCAACATGAACGCCTGCCCTCCCAGATGCTGCATCAGCACGCCGCCCAGCAGCGTACAAAGGCCGGAACCCACGCCACCGTACAGGCTGCTGAACAGACCCTGTAACACATGTACAACAAGCATGTTTGCAGAGAGGTTGATCGCATGTGGGTCCAGTCACCATATAAGGTATGGAAGGACAGCAGAAGCAGCCAGTGCGACTCTCAATGGCATAGCCGCGCACCCATGCCGAAGCCCACGCCGCCGTACAGGCTGCTGAAGAGGCCCTGCAGGTGCGACATCAAGAATTTGGCGGCAGTGGAGCCAGCAGCAGCATGCAGTAAACTTAAGTCTCAGGTGCTCAAGCTTCAGGTGCAGTGTGCAGTGCAGCCAGGCACGATCTAATGCATATCACAGACTGCTGAACAGGCTCTGAGCTGTAGTAGCAATGCAGTTGGGCCACTGTCAACAACGTTGGTGGTGACAGGGTTCATTACTTGGGAATAGTGCAGCGGGGTGCCTGGTGCTGCAGCCACAGGGTACAGCACAACTGCTTGCCAATGACAAAGCCGCAGTGTCGCCACAGCCGCACCTGCATTGAGGCGTTGAGGTGTGGGGGCGCCAGGCGCTTGCAGTGCACGATGCCAGCACCCCACGAGGATGCAAAGGTGCAGCTTGCAATGCAGCACAGCATCAAACAGCGCACACGGCGTTGAGGCAAGAGAGCTGAAGTGCATCGCTCAGTGCAATGCAGCAAGCATGCTGGTAGCGCCCCACGAGGATGCAATCCAGCAGCAGGCAATGCAGCACAGCAGCAAACAACGGCGTACAGTTGAGGTGAGGGAGCTGACATGATACGCTCAATGCAATGCAGCAAGCATGCTGGCAGCACTTCACGAGGATGTAAAGGTGCAGCTGACAACGCAGCGGTATTACTTGGAAAGTCACCTTGAAGTTCAATGCTCACCATGCAACTTAACAACTTGCTGTTGAAACCCATCCCATCCATTGGCTACTACCAGGCATGCCGCAACCCCACCATGGTTAACCCAAACATGCACCAGAGCTGCGCATAGGACCGCCGACAACAGACCCTGAAGTCCATACAAAAACATGCACGCATGCAAGCTTCACGTTTGATCTAAACAGGTCAGCTTCTCACCATGCAGCAGCTCCAGAGCCAGCACTGGCCAAGGGCTGTGCAGCAGCGGCAGAAACCCATACCCTGCCAGGTGCAGCGCCAACAGCAGCATGCTGCCATTGAACACCAGCGGCACCAGCAGCTTGTCCAAGATGACAGACTGGAAGTGGAATGCTGGCACTTCTGTCAAGCAGTTGAAGAACAGCATAAGGCCCATGAGGCTGGTGGTGCCCCCGAGCTCCTCTGCATGCCTGGTGTGTGCAGCAGCAGCAGCAGCAGCAGCAGTTTGTCACATATTGAGTGATCCACGCAGTTGAAGAACAGCATGTGGCCCATCAAGCTGGTGGTGCCCCCAAGCTCCTCTACATGCCTGGTGCGTGCAGCAGCAGCAGCAGGTGTTCGTCACATATTGAGTGATCCACGCAGTTGAAGAACAGCATGAGGCCCATCAAGCTGGTGGTGCCCCCGAGCTCCTCTACATGCCTGGTGTGCGGCAGCAGCAGCAGCAGCAGCAGCAGTGTGTCACATGTCAAGTGATCCACGCAGTTGAAGAACAGCATGAGGCCCATCAGGCTGGTGGTGCCCCCGAGCTCCTCTACATGCCTGGTGTGTGCAGCAACAGCAGCAGCAGCAGCAGCAGATCGTAACATCATGTGACAGTGTTGAGTGATCCACGCAGTTGAAGAACAGCATGAGGCCCATCAGGCTGGTGGTGCCCCCAAGCTCCTCAACATGCGTGGTGTGTGCAGCAACAACAGTAGCAGCAGCAGTTTGTCGCCGTGTATTGAGTGATCCACGCAGTTGAAGAACACCATGAGGCCCATCAGGCTGGTGGTGCCCTGAGCTCCTCTACATGCCTGCCTGGTGTATGCAGCAGCAGCAGCAGCAGCAACAGTAGCAGCAGCAGGTGTTCGTCAGATGTTGAGGTGATCTACGCTGTTGAAGAACAGCATGAGGCCCATCAGGCTGGTGGTGCCCCCGAGCTCCTCTACATGCCTGGTGTATGCAGCAGCGGCAGCAGCAGCAGCAGCAGGTGTTTGCCACATGTTGAGTGATCCACGCAGTTGAAGAACAGCATGAGGCCCATCAGGCTGGTGGTGCCCTCGAGCTTCTCTACATGCCTGGTGTGTGTGGCAGCAGCAGCAGCAGCAGTTCATCACATGTTGAGTGATCCACGCTGTCGAAGGAAGAGTAACAAGGCATCTGGCTAGTTGTGCCGCCGATCTTCTGTCAACATGGCGCAACACGGCGCAGTTGTGCCGCTGATCTCCTGTCAACATGGCGCAACATGGCGCAAAGGAAGCAACATCAGCAGTAGCAAGTTCGCGGTCAAAGAGCATTGCCACAAATGTCAGCAGTACCAATGAGGGCGAATGTGCAGGAATAACCTCAATGCACTGCATGGGATTGCCACGCCTCCGCCTACATGCTGACCTGGCCAAGCAATTGTGCAACCTCCATGCAACTGCCTGCTACCCCTGCTGTGTCTCTGCTCATGCGGTATGCACAACTCATCACTCATAGGAACAAAAAGTTGCCAATCGCGCCCAGCCCCAGCCCGATGATCAACGCCCGCCACATGAACACCAGCACCGCAGGCCTCGCCAGCAGGCCTGGGATCGTCACATCTCCATCAGCTGCAGCCGCAGCCGCAGCCGCACCACCATCTGTGCCCTCTGCTGCGGTGCATGCTGCACCTCCACCAGCTGCGGCTGCCTTCATAGGTAGCGGCTGCTTGCTGCTTTTGGTCGTCAGCAGAGGAGCCCCCTCATCTTCATCCTGCCCTGCTGCACATGCTGCAATCTGACCTTGACCTGCTGCTGTTGGTGGCGTTGCTGCTGCTGCTGCCTTCACACTTGCCTTGTCATCAAGGTGCCAATCTGCTAAGCTGTGGCTGCTCTGCAGCAGCTGCGAAGCACCCAGCTCTAGCTGCGCTGACTGCTTGGTCGTGGCTACTGCTGTTGATGGTGCTGTTGCAACACCACCAGCCACACCCTCTGCATCAATCCCCGCTGCATCTGCTGCCTTTGCACGTTGCTGCATGCCAGGTACAAGCAGCTCAGCAGCTGGACTGACAGCCTCTGCCCCATTCCCATGCTGCTGCTGCTGTTCCCCGCACTTCTCCTCTTCAGCATACCATGCTTTGATCATCGCACTGCCACCTCCCACTGCTGCTGCTGATGGTGCACCTGTCTCACCCGTGCTATGAACCCTGGGGCTGCCTAAACCCCTCTCCTGCAAGCTGCTCAACCCCTGACACCCCTCCTGCTCTGCGCCTCCTGCAGCTGCCTCAACGCTGCGACCAAACGACGTAGCTGCAAAGCGGCTGAAGGGTGACGCGCAGCGAGCCGCAGCTATCATGCCAACATCTGGAGAGCAGGGCATGGTGCCACCGCAGCTTGACGTTGCACATGAGGCGCCACCGTAAGAGCTCATGGACTCTGGAGTGCCTGGTAGCAGCCTCGCCATCAAATCCTCTGTGAGTTCCTCTGCATGCTGTGCTACAGCTGATGCTGCAGCTAACTTAGCAGATGCTGCTGTTTCTGCAGGGATGTTGTTGGTGTCTGCAGGGCTGTGCTGCAGCTGTGCCTGTTTGTCGAGAGAAGATGGGTCGCAGGCAGCTGTTGCTGCTGTTGCCGCAGCCTTCTCTGCTGCGGCATCCTTGCGGATGCGCAGCGCAATGAAGATGCATGGCGCTGACATGAGCATGTACATCAAGAACCTGCGCAGCATAAGTTTGCAGGAGGGCAACGCACAGGTTGTAACAGCCATGAGCAACGAACTGGTGCGTTGACGGTGCCATATCCGAACCGCAAGTCAACATACGTGGAAGGCCTGGCAGGAAATGGCACCACTATGACTGCTTCACTGTCTCATCTCAGCTACAAGTACAGCATGCCCAACACACGGCCCATCCTTGCAGGCACTCACCCTGCACCCAGGCCCTTGTGTGCCACAAGGGAGCCAGCCACGCTACATCTCTATGTGCTGCATGTTCAATTGCAAGGGTACCATGTGCTGCTATGGAGCAACGCACACACAACGCATGCTTGCAGTCTTCCTTCAGCTATGAGGGACACCACAGGACATGGCACAGCTACAAGTGCTGTACAGTCCCATCTCAACTTCTGAATTACTACAACAACAGCGTGCCCAGCACACCGCCCATCCTTGCAGGCCCCTGTGTGCTACAAGGGAGCCAGCAACAACTGACAGGCCGCCCCAGGCGACGCTTGCCCACATCCTGTGCTTTCCTGCAAGCAACAACACATCCTGTGCTTTCCTGCAAGCAACAACACATCCTGTGCTTTCCTGCAAGCAACAACACATCCTGTGCTTTCCTGCAAGCAACAACACATCCTGTGCTTTCCTGCAAGCAACAACACAGGGGCAAGGAGGCACAGCATACAACAGGGGTGGTTGCTTGCGTGCTGATTGCTTGCAGGAGCAGCAGAGATGCTGTTTCATATCATATCTTGCGTTTTCTGTACCAGACCATATGTTTACATACCTCAGGCTGGCTGCGCTGCCAGCTGTAACGATCTAGGAGCTACAGCAGACAAAGGGGTGCAAGTTGTGGCATGCAGTTGAAAGTGGCAGCTAGGGTAGCACAGCTTGTCCCTGATACGTGTGTCCATCATCATGTTGCATGCATGTGCTAAGATGTGGCATGGATGATGGCCATGCAGCAGCCACCAGCACTTGTGACACTGCTGGTAGATGGTGCTGCATGTGGACCTACTCTCACCATAGTCTCCATCTGACTTGCAGGCACCAACAACTGCTGCATCCACAATGGCTCCAACAGGCGCGCCGATGCAATCTGACAGCAGCACCAGCGCTGCCACTGCCAGGAAGTGCGGTGGCACCAGCAGCAGCATGCATCGTAGCAGCAGAGATGCTGCAAAGGTAGCTACCAGCAGCGATGTGTGGCAGGAGAGCCTGCAGGGGTGCAGAAAGGGTAGCATCAGTTGTATCCTCATGCTTTTTGCTGTTGCATGCCAAGTTTGGCAAAACTTCAAGTTGCAAACATGAACAGGCATTTCCCACAATGAACAGGCATACAGACGCGCAAGCATAAAGCAGGCATTGCCTGAGGCTGGCATAATGGAGTCAGCAGGCAATGCCGCCAAACACCTGAACATGCATATGAAAGCCAGTAATATGTGTAACACAGCACTCACTGTCATTTGGCTCACCTGTCTGCCAGCGCGCATAGCAGCACAGCGCATGGTGCAGATAACTATGGCCGCAGTGCGCTGAGGACGCCTATGGCATCTTTGCTGAAGCCCAGCTGGTCAAAGTAGACATTGAAGTAAGGCAGCACGAAAGCCTGGCCTCCTGTCGCGAGGAAGTACCATACCTGTGCAGTGCAGCAGAGCATCAGTCAGCAGCAGCTCAACTAGGGTTCCTGTCCTCCATGGATAACCTGCTGCTCTTGTCCAGGCTTTGCTTCGAACCTTTGCGAGCAACACAGCGTGTCGTTGTCTTGTAGAGTATCAGGAGCTCATGATGTCTGTGTTTGGCGCCTGCTATCGACTGCGGTTCGCACGCAATTGCGCACTCTGCTTTCCAGCCAGACCACAAGACGTCGACGTCATTGGCGTGTTGTGGGCATCACTTGCCAAACTGCTAGTGGGTAACCGTTGCTGCTGGATGACAAAACATCAGGCATACGACCTGTAGTGACACATCAACCAAGTTGACGCTGTCCTTCATAATGGCCTGCTGCATCAAGGCATTTGCTGATACAATCGTATCAATTGGTGAGTAATGCTGTGATCTCAGCATTGTGCTGACTGTGCAATGTATTCTTCGTGTGTCAACTTGTCAACATCATGGCATGCTGACTGTCACCAGCGTACGACAAGCTAGCCCTGCAGCTGGCAAGGCTGAAGAGCCCTGCATCAAACGACTGAATGGTCCAAAAGGCAACAGATGGTGTTCACTTAGCACAGTATCGGCGCCTCCGTCCTGGCTAGAAGTGTTTGTCAAACACGGGTTGCATCTGCCCAATCCAGCATAGAACGCTACCACGAAGACGTTGCCACTGACCCAAACTATTCCTATTTATTTATGCCCCTGTTTTCTTATCAGCTCGTAATAAACTGCTCAATCTGGCGCTTTGGCAGAAAGGTTACCAACTTGAGGACATCGGTGCTGCACCAGCTGGTCTGTTCAGCGTGTTGCAGCTTTGCACGGCTGGGTAATGTTCAGTCTTGTGGGTTTCATTTCTTGTTCAAGCCAGATTGCATCCGATGTTGCACGTAGCAAGAGCAGAGGGTGCATGTGATGTCTGACCAGATGTACCCTAGCGCGTGAGTTGTTGTTCGTGACGGGATCTTTAGCGTGCGGGATGCAGCAGCGGATGGAGCTCACCTGTGTTGTGCAGGCACTGGACATGGATGCATCATAGCAGCAACACTAATTCCTCAGCGACATTGCCACATGGTGCACATATTAGTGTGCAAGTGCAGGCTCCTCCTTGTTGTAATGTTGAGCTCCGCACACTGTCACCGTGTGGCAGATGCATCTGGTCCCTGCTGAAGTTGTGCTATGTTGCTGCCTATGCCGCCAGCACTGCCACCTGCAAAGACGTGAACTGCGGAAGGGCCCTCATCCACAAGGAGCCCCGACAGCTGCAGATTGTGCAGCTGTGGGCTGGCAACCCAGCTGACGCGCCAAAGGGGCAGCACCGCAAAACATACTCGCAGCTGCCGGCTGACGTGCTGGAAGTGGTTGGCAGGGTAGGTTGCAGGCTGATGAATCAAGACAAGCAGCTTGCTACTAGCAGAGATGTTGCAGAGCTGCCTCATTTACTGACAGCCCTGCTTTTGAAGTCAACATGTGCATGCTTCAGACCAGTGCCACTGCGCCCATGTCTTCATGTCTGGGACTCTAGCGCTGTTAGGCAAATCTGTGGTTTTGAATTGGCTGCCACCACTCTACGCGGTGACCTGACCATGCATCCGCTGTTCGTAAAACGCGCAGCGGCGGCTAAGTCGTCATGCTCTTTGCTGCTGGCGTTGCTGCTCCATTTGTACCACGTGTGCATGACTACACAGCTGAAAGACCTGGCGGCCAGGTATGGCTTGGAGGCCATTGTGGGGTTCTTCGGGGCCATCTCGACCTTTAAAGCCCCCACAGCAATTGGAGGGCCACACATTGGCTTCAGTGTCATCGTGCCCTACCTCTCCAACCTGATCCCACCTGGTTGCAGCCGTGGCGCGTGCTTGGGGGTGGCCTGTGCTGGGACAGGCGGTCCATTGACAACGGCGCTGAAAAACCCTGAGCAGGCATCACAATGGGCCACCACGTGCCTAAAGGCCTTCGCATCCCAGGGCTGCATTGCGCACCACGAGCACCTTCAGGTGCGCGCTGCGGCCGCGCATGCGGGGGGGGGGGGGCGGTGCTGCCCTGAGCAGGAAGCGTCGCTGTTGGTGTTGCAGAGCCACACACACTGAGCAGACCCACTGTGAGCAGGCATGGCCAACTCAGTGGTGCTTCACTCATGTCTAAGGATGTTGGCAAGCGTACACACCGTATAAATGTACTGCGTATAAACAGTATTGTATGCGGTATCAGGCCTTATATACATTACATTACATTACATACTCCACCCAACAAGGAGTGGGAACCCCATTAGGAGCCAACGAGAGGCTCATAGGGGGAGGGACACTCGAAGAAAACATCAACATCATCATCATCATCATCATCGTCATCAACAACATTCTCAGAGAGAGAAGAAACTACCGAGAAGAACTCATCAACATCCTCGATCACCTGAGCAATCGACTGAGAAGACAACAGAGACTCAGGATCGGTATCTGGGTGACAACGCATCAGATAGCAACAGTGCACAAAGGCAGCTACCAAAGCAGGACGCTGCTGCATGAAAGCGGCCATATCTGGCCCTGCAGGGTGACATGAAGTAATATTAGTCCACGTCTGAGACGAACCACCAAAGGGCTCGAATAGCATAGCAAAACGCTCACGGACAGGCGCATAGAATGGACACTCAAATATCATGTGGAACTCATCCTCGACTTGCCCAGAGGAACACCCGGGGCGCAGACAGACACGCTCATCACGTGGGATAGGTGGGCGTTGCCACCGACCACTACACACACGCAAATCATGAGCACCCAAACGAAAACGAGTCAGAGACCCCACATGCTCCATGTTAAGCCCAGCAGTGCGTAACACATACTTAGGGCACCAGGCAGCCGGACGAGCTGACCGCATATCGTCATAGGAACAAGCTGCAAACCACCTCTCATAAGTACAGAAAACGCCACAACCACTAGCAGCATCACGTGGATTATCAGGACATCCCTGCCACTGCTGATATAGGCACTCCTCAAAAGCATTCAAAACAATCTTTGTGTTCAGGGACTGGAAATTTCGCATCCGCTGCACAACGTCCTCCAACTGTTGCGAGTGACTCTGCAAGTAAGTCAGGACACGCTCCAGCTGCACACACCACAGGGCACCATTGCCAAAGGATCCAGCAAGCTGCAGGTTTTCACGCATTGCACGCGCCAACAAAGAAGAGCCATCCAAATCCACTTCTCTGTTCCACATGCCCACTGCTGCTCGCAACCACATACATACCAAAGGTTGGGCCCCAAACTCCCTAGAAAGCAACAGGCGGCTGGTAGACTTACGCACACGGCCTGCAATCGTACGCAAGAACAGGTACTGCACCCTACTAATAACATTATTCTGTAACTTGCTGACCAGGGCCGGGCCCGTGCCCACCTGCCCCAGCAGGGCAGGACCCCACACCTCAGAGCAGTAACACAGGATGGGCGTCACTAGGGTGCGAAACAAATGCACTTGCATCGACATACCACCAACACCAAGCTCCTTGCATCTAGCCAGCATAGCCAGCATAGCCCTGCTGCCCGCAGCTGCCAATGCATCTGTACTGACAGAAACACCTCGTGTCGCATGGAACTGGACACCTAGGAACCGAAACTGCTGCGAAACTGGAACCTGTTGCCCTTGGTAAGACCATGTTGCATTGCCACTGTACTTTCTTCTGCCAAAAACAACCACCTCTGTTTTGCCTACATTCACTTGCATGTCATACTCATTGCAAATGGATTGAAGAGCATCAAGCAGCTGCTGCAACTTACCAGACGTTTCAGCCAGCAGGACCAAATCATCAGCATACAGCAACAGCCTCACCAACCTGCTGCCTAGAGGTGTTCCGCAAGCGCCACACCGATCCGACATATGCCACCCGTACACGTATAAAAACATGAATTCAAAGTTGGCATTCCTGATGGCAGCTGTCATATTTCTGTCAAAAATATGATATAATATTTGTTATAACTTATATTAGGCATTACAGCCGTGTGTCTGCCTGCTGCAACGGCGCTTATACGCCATTATACAACAGCACATTGGTGCTGTTGAGTGCAGCAGCACCTGTTGAGCAGTTGCATGCCCACACAGGTGCGCACCTGCTGTCAGGGCAGCATACCACGACAGTCGAGCCTACTGGCTTTCTTTTTATGCTGATAGACAGTGATCAACTTACTTTAAACAGCTGAGGGAGCAACAAGTCATGCGTCTGCGGTATTACACAAGCCTTTTGCACATGCGATTGCTCCACATGTGCACGCGTGCACTGCCAACTGGCAGGCTGCGCACCTGTCAGAAGCCATGTGCAATACATAGCATGCATCTCAAGCAGTACTATCAACCTAGGCATCAGTCAAAAACCAGTTTACTGTTGCTGCGGGCAGCAATACTATACTGCACACAACAGCACACTGTTGTGACAACCCCCTGTGCACAACCAGCATGTTGCTGCATTGGCTGACACTGTGTACAGCTACCAAACGCACTACAACACGTTTCAATCCTTCAGCTGTGCAAACAATGAATTAGCCTGCTACACACTGAACCAGCCGTGTGCAGCAGTTGCTGATGTGGGTGCACTGGCAGCGTATGTGGCAGCAGCAGTAGAGCCAGTGCAGCTGTTTGACGCTGTGACGAAGCTGTGAGCAGGTCCTGTTGTGAAGGGAGGGTGCTTGTTGGTGCTATCTGTGCCTATTTTGGCGTCACTCGTTGGCTACATGTCCCAGACTACTGCAGTGTAGCATTGACAGCAGCAGCAGCGCACTCCCCAAGCAGCAGCAGCAGCAGCAGTGCACCACCCCACAGCTGCTGCTGCATGCAGGCAGCACCTCTGGCATGCCAAGTAAGCTTTTTGTATGTTGATGGATCGATATAAGGCATATGTGGCGCCTTCCCGGTCCATTTGAGCTTGTCCAAGGCATTATATGCAATGGAAAACGGCAGCTTCAGCGTCTACGGCGTATTATGCGTCGAATACAGGGTGAAAAGCTACGTATAATGTACTGTGCTCATCATATGCCATTATATGCCGGTTTTTGGCCGAGACCCGAAAATACGCGTATAATACGTGCGCGTCTTTCGACGCTTTTTTGTACGTGTACGCTTGCCAACATCCTTACTCATGTCACTGCTTCCTGACGCAGTATTGCCGCTTGTTGTTGTTTGCTCTGATCTGTATTTGCAGCAGCAGCAGCAGCGCACAGCAGCTAGCAACCGCACCTCCCAAGATCCAGCGGCGGCCAGTACTGGCCTGCACTAGTGCAGGCGCGGTTCCGCCAGGCTCCCAACAGCAGCAACAGCAGCAGCAAGCATATGACGGCAGCAATAAGCATGCCATGCATGCTGCTGCCACTGCATACATGACCAACACTGTAACGTGCCTGGCATGCTCTGCCTGTTGCCATGCAGGCCCAGAGGGCAGCAGCTTGCGCGTGAATGGAGTGGCGCGCTCCATTGCGCTCTGCGAGGCGGACGAGGAGGTGCAGCGCATCAAGGAGGAGCTGGAGCTGCTGCCGCGTGAGATGAGCGCTCATCTGCAGCACCTGCAGCAGCTGCTGGCACAGCAAGAGGGTATTGAGGCAGCACTTCTTGCTGCGCAGCAGTCGCCCAGCAGTCCGCAACTTGAGGCAGCCACCGGTTTGGCTGCAGCCGGTTACGTTCAGCTGGGTGGTGCCAGACGTTATGTGCCGTCAGTAGTGCAGCTGGTCAGTACCGTTGCGGCAGTGAGCGGCGCACTCAGCTTGCTGCGTGTTGCAAAGCTAGAGGTACAGCAGTTGCTGTCCAAAGCAGTAAGCATCATCGGCAGCTTGAACATAGACGGCGTGTGTCAGGGTTGTATGTCGAGCCCGTTCAGGCAGAGCCAGACAGTGAAGGCAGCGACTATGCGCCAGAGAGTGACTCTGAGGACGCTGCGTGATCGTGGTGCGCTGCACACATGAAGCAGCCTGCAGTTGGCGCTGATTGCCGTGTTATTTATGTATCTGCGTGGTATGCGGCGCTGCAGGGCAGCACAACAGATAATGCAGTGCACGCGTAGCTGTTGTGCGTGACTCATTTTATTGATGCAGCCTTGTGATAGATGCTGTTGCAGCTCAAGTCCATTATTGCTTGCGACCACGTTGTGTACCCCAAACATCAAGCTGTTGCCGATGCATATGACAGCATGCCGCACATGGGCCATGCAGTTGTCTGATTAGTTATTGAAGCCAAGGCCACTGCAGTGCCACACTCCCTGATACTCTCAAAGTGCGACACCCCGATACTGTTGATGCAGTGCTCCAATGCATGCCATGCTCAGTGAGCGGTGCGCACCATGGCATGCCCCCTGACGTGACATATGAGCCAATGTACGATAATGCTGGGCAGTTTAGGGCAGGCACAACTCTTTACATGGTTGCTTGCAGCATGCCAGCCATAGAATTAATTCATTCCTGGTACAATGTGCCCGGCACAGCGTCAGCAGGCCCTGCTGACGTGCCAAAGTTAGTGTGCTGCAACACAATTGTGGCAGCCAGATAAATACAAGTTTGTAACATAGTTAGAGGTACTGGAAAGGCAGCATACAAAGCAGGCAAAGCTGGCAAAACTTCCCATCCTGCTGCTCCCCCATCCAATGGGGTTTCAGTGCAACCAAATGCTGTCTCGCTGCGGCTCACATGTACAGCTGGCTCCACCCCGGGTACAGGCTGTAATGCTCCGCTGTTGACATGTAGACCGTCCTTTTTCGCATGGGTTTGATGTTGCTTTTACCTGGAGTCCAGGATTCGCCTAAGATCGTTCACTATACATGTATACCACATGTGTCCAAGGCCAGTTTGTGTGATAAAGCAGTGCAACATCATGTGCGGCGCAGTAATTGTTTCGCCAGCAGCAGTCCAGTGCCGCGTGTCTGTCAAGCGCTTATACATTACAGCATGGCCACTAAAATCATTGCATGCAGTTGATGCATAACATGCATGAACTCAAGGATGGATGAGCTCAAGGCTTTCATACAATCCCTAATCATCAGGAGTCATGTGTCATGGTTACTGAGTACGGTTACTGACCGTGCTGTGGGCCATAGCACCAAGATACGATCTGCCGAAGTTTGGCAGTACTGATACAGGACGGATTGTGTGCTGCAGTACCATAGCAGTGCTAGCTGTGATATGGCTGGCTGGAATGTGTAACAGCTCCCAAAACAGATGTCACAGATGGCAACTGTTCATACTCAGATTCCACCCCTGGGCTGTGCTCCCTGAAAATTACTCTGATCACTTGCCCCGCTTCACGCTAGCGTGCTGTGCACTTGCCGCACATGTATCACTGGACGGGTTGAGGGTGAGATGCTATGATGTCAATGAACGGATTTCAAGTAGACGGATGTGCTGCATCCACAAGTGGCTGTAGGCAGCTGCACCCGTGATAGGATCTGAGACCAGCATATGAGCGACTCACCACTGCGTTGCACCATACTCGCACAGGTGTCAATGGTGTCCTCAAGAGGCTGCCGCAGTGGACAGTGTCCACACAAACACATTCGCCAACGCTGGAACCGTTACGCCGATGTAAAGAATGCAGCGGTACTTACGATGTAGCATTGTCAATATCGAATTTGTTTGTTACCTTGTGGTACTAGACGACCGCACTGTCTGCAAATGCTGAACTGCAGCGCTGCAACACAATTTCCATTGTCTCTGACCCTTTTCACTGCCATCAATACGATATACTGCCACAAAAGCCGTAGCTGTTATGCTGTTGTGTTATATCACACGGTCACAACAGCTGTAATCCACTAGCGTAGTGCCTCAGGCTGACGCACTGCTCAAAAGGCGTACACATTGAAGCTGTAGTACAAGTTCATACGAGAGTTCACGTCAGGCTGTGGCGGCAGTTCAGACTGCCGAGAGCCAGCGTTGTGCTACTAGCAAACAGGCTGTTCCCCCCTGCAACAAAGGCATGTAGCAGAAGCTGGCATCATAGCACCATCTGCACAATCTAGCAAGATATCAGTCGTGAAAACCCACAGAGCATGGCCAAGTGTTGCCAAGCAGGGGGTCAACCCCAGTCAGCGCTCGACAACGCCATCCTGACACGGACATGCAGATGCAGCACATTGGTGGCTACAGTCAAGGAGGCCGATATGCCAAAAATCATAACAGACAAAATCACGGGCAAAGCACACCCGACAACTGGCTGTGGCAGGTGTGCATGCTATAGGCAGGCACAGGAACTGGACATGTGACACTGCAGAATGTAACAGTCCTAAAGCAGAGCACCAGCAATAGCACAGTACTGCAAGTCACACAGTGCACAGAGTTTTCACCAGAGGCTGGCACTTCTTCCATGCACGTCAACACGAAGCACAGCAGTGTCTGCTGGTATCGCTTCCCATCAACATCTATGTGCAGCTGCTGCAAATCGCCTGGAATCAGGTGGTAGGCAGCTAGGTGCAGCGCATAGCCGTAGCGCTCGCCACCACCAATCAGGTTTGCTGCTGCTATCGGGCCTTCACGTCGTGTATCAGTTGCTGCAGCAAACAAGAAAAGCGCACAGTTCAGCTGTTGGTTGCATATGAACATGATGAATTCGCAGCTTGTACTGCAACAACAAGACAGGCACCCATTACTTTTTATGTTGCTTGCCACCAGTCAGCCATCACCAGCCCACTCTTCCAACTCACCCACACAGCGGCCTGTGATCTCCTGCTGTGCCTGGCGTCGCTGCTGGCCGTCTGACGCCGCAGCCCACAGTCCATTGCAGACGTTGTCGGTGGCGGGGTGCTGAAGGAACACAGCGCAGCCAAGGAACAACAGCAGGGCAGGTTACTGTCAGAACAAGCAGCATTATCGCGGCGCACATGTGCAGAACCACCACGGGACCAGAACCACCACGGGACCAGACTGAGACAAGGTGACAGACAGCACCCAGGGTACACAACCCCAAACAGCCAGGCAAACGTAGCATCTGCATGCATTCTCACCCGGCTGCCCATTGCCAAGTCAAGCGCCTGCAGGCTGAGCTGCATGCTGGCATCGTCTGCAAAGAACTCGCTGTAGTGCTGCTGCCGCCAGGGCTCCCTGCTGCGCCGCCAAGTGAACAGCTTCATGTTGGAGTCTATGTGCACGCCAGCCATGCCACCACTGCATGCGGGGCACTCTAGGTCGTTCAGCCGCTGCAGGCCCAGGCGCAGGTCCGTCTGGCAGAACTTGTACTCGCTGTGGGCACAGCGAAAAGCGTGCACGTTGATTTCGCGCCGGGGCTGCCCAGCGACAAGATGCAGACAGGCAGGCAGAAAAACGGGTCAGCACAGACAAGGCAACAAGCACAGCATTGCCTGCAAGATTGCATACATGCGGGCAGGTACCAATCCCGCATGCACTGTATACCTGTGTGGGGTGCAGTACGGCCACAGCGTCCACAATGGCCTCAAGAAGCCGCTCATGGAGATGGTGGGGTGTCACAGCTGCATCCAGTCCCACAACTGCAGCAGCGACAAGTCCACCACAGTCCTGCGTTGGGCAACAGAACAGCAGCACTGGTGAGATGTGCACTATGTGACAAGAAGTGCATTGGCTACGTGAAAGCTGCTGATACCTGCCCCTGGCCTGACAGGAGGCGCTGCACTGATCCGCACGCATGTGTCATTGCCCTGCTGTCTCAACACATGCTAGACTATCACAGAGGCTGACTACTACCGGGCACCACACTCTTGGGTGCATACTTGAGATGGCTTGCGCTCATCGATGCTGGCCAGGCTCCAATGTACAGCAAGTCCTGGATGCTGGCCAGGCTCCAATGCACAGCAAGTCCTGGATGCTGGCCAGGCTCCAATGCACAGCAAGTCCTGGATGCTGGCCAGGCTCCAATGTACAGCAAGTCCTGGATGCTGGCCAGGCTCCAATGTACAGCAAGTCCTGGATGCTGGCCAGGCTCCAATGTACAGCAAGTCCTGGATGCTGGCCAGGCTCCAATGTACAGCAAGTCCTGGATGCTGGCCAGGCTCCAATGTACAGCAAGTCCTGGATGCTGCCCAGGCTCCAATGTACAGCAAGCCCTCGATGCTGCCAGGCTCCAATGCACAGCAAGTCCTGGATGCTGGCCAGGCTCCAATGTACAGCAAGTCCTGGATGCTGGCCAGGCTCCAATGTACAGCAAGTCCTGGATGCTGGCCAGGCTCCAATGTACAGCAAGTCCTGCGGCTGCTGCCACACCACTGTGCTGCAGTTTGTGCACCTCCAGCCAGCACGCTTCGCTTCGACGGTGCCATCTGCAGAATTGGCAGCGACAGCCCTGGTAGTGAGCATGCGCATTAGAAGTATGCTGGCATGCGCACGCTTGTTGCGGTGATCGTCTAGATCCAATGTGTAAGTACTGCTGCAAGATGCAGGCAGGCTTGTGCAATGCTGGCATTTCATCTCACCGGGTGTGATGTAGTCCAGGGGCTGCAGCTCGCTGGGCTCACTCCCAAAGCAGTGGCTGCGTCCACAGCTGGCATTGGTGCAATGGCTGGGCTGGAAGGGGAAGTATCCTGTGAGATCAGGAGCATAGCATGTGAGTATCGTGGCAACACCAGCGAACATAGCAGCTAGTGGTGACCACTCACCAGCGGCTGCGTCAGGGCGGGGCAGGTCCTTCCAGTGCCCTGCATCAATGAACTGCTGTCTCTTGTGCAGGTGGGCTGCTCTATGAAACTGCTTGTCGCAGTCGTCACACACCAGCATGCCGCAGCTGGCTGCAGGGTGGCACATGGAGCACCTGCAGCATCAACATCACCACACAAGAGTCAACAACGATCGCAGGATGCGCACATGCAACAGCGCAGCATCGCTGCATTGCTGTGCCTCACCGTATGGTGCAACACTTGCCCTCCTGGCAAACACTGCAGCTGCTGGCGCGGCGTGCTGCACCAGCACGCGGCATGCTAGCGCAGGAGCTTCTGCATGAAACTGCTTGAAGCTGTTCTCCCTGTGTTGCTGCCACTCAGACACTGGCACCTGCCCTGCCTGAGCAGCCTGCTCAGCTACTTGGGCTGCGTACTGCGGCTGTTCTACCTGGTATTGCTGCCGCAGTTCTCTCAGATGCTGCTGCAGCGACTCCCAGGCAGGAGTTGGTAGCTGCTGATCATCATTGTGATCATGATACTGCTGGTGTGCTGCTGCATAAGCAGCTTAAGCTGCTGCATGTGCGCTGCCCTGCTGTGCGTCAGGAGCAGCTGGCGCTAGCCGTGGGCCTCTGGCGACGCCAGCGTCTGAGCGTTTGAGCCGGCTGCCTGCTACCGGTGCTGCTCTTGGCTGCTCTGGACGTGCGTGCTGCTGATGGTATGCATGTGCACGTTGCTGAGCCTGTTGTTGCAGATAGTGATGCTGCATGTACTGTGCGCGGTGCTGCTGCTGCTGCTGCTGCTGCTGCGACTGCGGCTGCGGCTGCCTAGCCTGCTGCTGCTGCTGCTGCTGCCTAGCCTGCTGTTGTTGTTGTTGTTGCTGCTGCTGCTGCTGCGGCTGCTGCTGCGGCTGCCTAGCCTGCTGCTGCTGCCACGCCTGCTGCTGCTGCTGCTGCTGCTGCTGCTGTTGTTCATGCTGATCTCCTGTATTCATCCCGGCTACACCCTTGAGGCTGCCTGATGATATGTGCATGGTACTGTTGTGGATTACACAGCAGTTCAAAGCAAGCAGGCCACGATCTGAGCAAGGTAGAGCCGTTCGAATAGCTGTGTCACTGCAGAGCAAGTGTCGCCGTGCCAGGGGTTTTGAACATGCGAAGGCACATCTGACATTCAAATCGAACATATTACTTCCCTTCGCATATTGGTAATATTGGTAAATCGAATATATGACTGACGGTCACATGTTCGACCGAGCCAGTTGTGCCGACCCTGAGGGTGCAAGTAACCAGACATGTCACATTGTGGCCACCCTGGAGACCGTGCCAGCGCATGACTCTGCACCTTTTTAGCTGCACACACGGCCTAAGCCGTGGCAGCAACGTGCGGTGCAGCAAGAGAACCTCTCTGTGCACTCGCTGCCACCTGTACACACATTCAGGCGGACCCGTTGACTCGCTTGTGCATTGTTTCCATCTTTATAACCATTTTTGTATACATAAGCGTTTTCGCACATAAGCCAACAGTCAACTAGCCGTGTAGCGAAGCGAGCCTGCAGGTGCACCACTAGACGAAGGATGGTGGGCTGGAGCATTCCCGGCGCTCCTGCTAGTGTCCTGGGACAGTCTTGTGTTCGACAGGGACGGGAAAGGCTGCGGTGAGCTGAAATGGAACCCTTGCACTGTCCACGCACAGCTTGAGGCTCCGACATTTGCTCGTTGCTGGGGCAGCCATCCACGTTGCGGAGCCTTCATTACGTTTCATATGACATACAATATAATTTGGTATGCATGCGGCATTGCCTGGCGATGTGCCGTTGATAGGTGCTGACTGACCGGCGTGCTGCTGCTGTTGCTGTTGTTGCAGGTGTGTGCAACCTCAGGCTGTTGCCTCTGATGTCAGAGCAGACGACACCGCAGAGGTACGTATTGCAGCTCTCAATGCAAACCGCGCAGCCTTGCATGGGAAGATGCTGCACCCTAAAGTGGCTACAGGTGGTTGAACTTAGCGTCCTTGCATCATCAGCTGTCCTGTTACCACAAATAGTCCATGCCAATACTCAGTATATACAACACAGTATCGTTTGTATACTGAACTAAAAACTTACTGTATCTGTGCATGGATACAGGCCCGCAGGAGGCTCGCACGGCAGTTCAGGCGTCACAAGCTGGAGCCGCAGCCAACAGCAGTGCCAGCAGCAGGAGTCAACCACCAGGGCTTGAGGCCACGGCCGCAGCTGCTACAAGGAACCAGCTTGCAGGACAGCAAGGACCCACAGCAGGTTCTCGCTGAGCAGGCAGCGGCAGCTGCAGTGCATCAAGCCCTTGCAGGACAGCAAGATGCAGCGTCGCTGTGGCAGCAGCTCGAGTGGCAGTTCAGCCTCGACTCAAAATCACGCCCGAGAGCCAGCCCCACTGCCTTGACTAGCAGCAGCAGCAACAGCAGGAGCGCAGATGCGCTGCTGCCAGCGTCGCTGCTGCTAGACAGCATGAGCACGACAGCAGGTGCTGGCATCACAAAAGCCATCGAGGGTACCAAGCATTGGCGGCAGGTGCAGTCGCTGCTGCAGGAGCACAATCCAGAGCTGAACGCCATCCACTTGTGTGCCAGCTTAACACGCCTAGTGCAGCTGCAGCACAGCTTCGGCAGCAGCTCAGCAGCAGCAGCAGCAGCAGCACCCCAGCAGCAACAGCAGCAGCAGGGTGTTGACCCTCAGGCAGCCGCGTTTGTGCAGCAGCTGCTGGAAAGCATTGGAGACTTGCGGCAGTCACTAGAGTGCCGACAGGCCTGCAACGTTCTGTGGGCTGCCTCAAAGCTGCAACATGTAGTGAACCCTAGCCGGGAGTGGCTTGTGGGGATGTACGAGCACGCGCTCGCAAGCAGCAGTACATATGAGTCGACTACACAGGAGCAGCAGCAGCAGCAGGCTAGCAGCAGCAGGGGTTTGATGCATGCAGCGCAGGCGGCACACTCTCTTGTGGGCTTATCGGGAGCACTCAGCCAGCAGCAGCTGCAAAGCACAGCAGCAGGCCTCTTGGAGTGGACACAGGGACTCCTGCAGGAACAGCTGTATGCACAGCAGGAGCAGCAGCAAAATGCCCGCAGCTCCCAGCAGCAGCAGCAGCAGCAGCAGGACCTGCAGCAGCAGCAGCAGCAGCAGGATACTGCTGGGGCAGCAGCTGCTGTCGGTGCTCGCGATCTCGCCACACTGGCATGGTCGCTTGCGACACTCAACTTGCAGCCTAGGACAGCGTGGCTGTCTGCCTTTGCGTCTGTCATCAGCAGCAGTAGCCGCAGTACAACGCCAGCAGCAGCAGCAGCAGGGTCAGCAGCAGCAGCAGCAGCAGGGCTGGCTCCTATGCATTGTAGGGACCTTTCAATGCTGCTGTGGGCGACTGCCACGTTCAGCAAGTCTGCAGCAGAAGGCTCAGCAGCAGCAAACTCCCTGCAAGCAGCAGCAGGGGCTCTCCTGCACGTCTGCCAATGCCAGGAGGCAGACAGCTTACGTGCATGGGACGGTCAAAGCGTGTCCAACGTGCTGTGGGCGCTCGCAACGTTAGGCCAACGGCCATCCGCAGCTTGGCTCAACAAGCTGTTGCAGCATCTGGAGCGTCACGCAGTCAAAGATATGACGTCACAAGGCGTGTCAGTAACACTTTGGGCGTTAGCAGCACTCGGTGTCGTCCCGCACGCCTCGTGTACTGCGGCGTTACTTTCAGCCGCAGTGCAGCACATGCAGACAGCCAGCTTCACTCCCCAGGCAGCTAGCAACACGATCTGGGCACTGGCTGTGCTCGAGCAGGCTCCTAGCAAGACGTGGCTCGCTGCATTCTGGCGGCATAGCCGGGCGCTGTTGCCTATGATGAACAGTCAAGGCCTGGTCAACTGCCTTTGGGCAGTAGCTAGGCTAGAGGTGCAGCCTCCGCAGGAGTGGGTTGTTGATGCAGCTAAGCTGCTGCTGCAGCAGGGAGTGCAGGAGTTGAGCAGCCAGGGGCTGAGTAATGTGCTGTGGGCGATGGCTCGCATTGCAAACAGGGGCCGGCAGGGGCAGGAGGTGCTGGAGCTAGCGATGCAGCAAGCAGTGCTACTGCTCAGCCACCAGCAGCAGCAGCAGCGTACAGAGGGCGCAGCAGCAGCGCCGGTGTTCAACATATACGAGCTGTCGGGGCTGATGCACACGGTGTCGCTGCTGCGGGCCAAGGAAGTGCAGCTGCAGCAGCAGCAGGTACAGCAGCTGGCGGCAGCCGCAGTGGGCAGCAACAGCAGCAGCAGCGGTGGCAGTAGGTCATCGTCACCACTGCGTGGCAGCAGCAGCAGCAGCAGTAGAAGCAGGTCACCATCACCAACTAGCCTGCAGTTTGCAGCAGCAGCTGCTAGCAGCAGTACAGACGCTGCTGGCGATGCTGCTGCAGCAGCAGCAGAGCCTGCGGACATGCTGTCGCAGCTTGCAGAGCTGTTACAGTCAGCGTCATTGCTGCTGCTGCCATCAGCTGCTGCTGCTGAGCTGTCCATCCTGCTGTGGAGCCAGGGCAACATGTCAGCTGGTCAAACCTCCGGTCAAACATCTGGTCAAACTTCCGGTCAAACATGTTTGACTCCCAGGCCCTGGATGGAGGCGTGGCTGGCAGCCAGCAAGCGCTGCTTCAGCTTCGGCTCTCCAAGCAGCCGCGATTTGGCACAGTGGATGTGGTGTTTGGCAAAGTGCGGGGTGCGGCCCAGCGGGCAGTGGCTGGCGAGCTTTCAGGTTGCTTCGTTCAGGCAGATGACAGCAGCCAGCAGCCAGGTGAGACAACTGTGAACAACAGTGTGTTGGGGTTGCTGTGTGTGTGTGAACAATCTGCTGGTTCAGGCCCTTGTCAAGCCGCTACAGCATTGCTTCGTTGTTTGTTTGTGTATGCGTGTCATGATCACTGTTGGTAGGTGATTCAGGACCTGGCGCAGCGGCTGTGGTGTTTGGCAAAGTGCGGGGTGCGGCCTAGCGGGCAGTGGCTCGCGAGCTTCCAGGTTGCTTCGTTCAGGCAGATGACAGCAGCCAGCAGCCAGGTGAGGCATGTGAACAACGTTGTGTTGCGGTTGCTGTGTTGCAAGTTTGCTAGTATTTTCAGGCCCTTTTTAAGCTGCTACAGCATTGCTCTCTGTTGTTTGTTTTGTGTATGCGTCGCGGTCGCTGTTGGTAGGTGATACAGGGACCTAGCGCAGTGGCTGTGGTGTTTGGCAAAGTGCGGGGTGCGGGGTGCGGCCTAGCGGGCAGTGGCTCGCGAGCTTCCAGGTTGCTTCGTTCAGGCAGATGACAGCAGCCAGCAGCCAGGTGAGACAAATGTGTTAGTCGTACAGTCTGTTGTGTTTGATGTGTGTGTGAACAGTCTGCTGGTGTTTGCAGACATGTTAAGCTGCTACAGCATTGTTTCCAACGTTGGTTGGCGTATGCGTGCCACGATCACTGATGGTAGGTGACACAGCAACTGCAGGTGGCCTGCAAGCGCTGTATGCCTGTGAACATGCCTTTGCCTGATTCTTATGCACGTACATGAACACCGAGTGACTTGTCACCTGCTGGCCACTCCAGCTGACTCTTGGCGCTCGCAACACTCGGCATTTCCCCACACCCAGCATTACTTACAGCAGCACCTGACTCTGCTGCCTCTAAATTCAAATCTCCTCCTGCATTCTTATTCCTGCAGGACCTCTCCAGCATGCTGTGGGCACTTGCAACACTCGGCATCTCCCCCGACCCAGCATGGCTGCAGCAACACCTGACACTGCTGCCTGCACCTGCTCCTGCATGTTTCTTCTCTTTCTTCATCTTTTGCCTGCAGGACCTGTCCAACATGCTGTGGGCGCTCGCAACACTCGGCATCTCCCCCGACCCAGCCTGGCTGCAGCAGCAGCACCTGACTCTGCTGCCTCTTAACCTAAACATTCTCCTGCATTTTCATTCCTGCAGGACCTGTCCAACATGCTCTGGGCGCTCGCAACGCTTGGCATCTCCCCAGACCCAGCCTGGCTGCAGCAGCACTTACGGGAGGTGGGACGGCGCCAAGCGCAGCGCACGCTGCTGCCGCAGCACCTCGCCAACGTTGGATGGGCTCTCGCGAAGCTCAGCCACAGGCCTGATAGAGATTGGCTGGCGAGGTATCAGGAGGATGTGCTGTCGCTGCTGCCGCAGTTCAAGCCGCAGGAGATCAGCAACGTGCTATGGGCGCTGGCGGTGCTCAACTGCAAGGCAGAGAAGGTAGGCTGGCGTCAAATTATCTTTTTTCGTAGAGTAAGATTTCTTGTTTGTAGGGTAAGCTGCGTGCTGGAATCAGCAGTATGTTGCAGGCGCTGGCGGTGCTTAACTGCAAGGCAGAGAAGGTAGGCTGGGGGCGCTGATCGTCATTCGCTGTGTTGGTAGAGCAATTGTCAGTTGCTGTTGGGTAGAGCGAGCTGCATGCTTCAATTTAGCAGTTTGCTGCGGGCGCTGGCGGTGCTCACCTGCAAGGCAGAGACATATGCACAATTGCGGTTGCAAATGCTTGCTGCTCCTACTGCTGTAACTGCAGAGGCTAGACCAGTGCCAAGCATACATGAATATATGCCAGGCTTTTTGTAGCCAACAGTATGGCATCAACGCCCACTGACACTGTGTCTGCTGCTGCTGCTGCTGCTGCTGCTGCTGCTGCTGTAACTGCAAAGGCTGCTGGACCAGTGCCAGGCATACAGGGCTGTGCGCCTGGCCCTTTGCAGCCAAAATCATTGCATCAACGCCCATCAATACTGCGTCTGCTGCTGCTTTCACTGCTGTAACTGCAGAGGCTGCTGGACCAGTGCCAGGCATACATGGCTGCACGCTTGGCCTCATTCAAAGCCAACGAGGTGGCTGTCAGCTTGTGGGCACTGGCTCGGCTGCGGGGGCAGCCGGACTTGCGGCTAATGGGTGCTGCGCTGCAGCACTGCTTCAGCCAGGCTCGCCAGCTGACGCCTAAGGGTCTGTCCATGCTGATGTGGAGTGTGGGCAACATGGAGTTCCCACCACCTAAGGCTTGGGTGGCGAAGCTGCTGGTGGCGACACAGGTGCGAGCAGTGTGCTGTGTGTGTGGCAGCTGTAGTATAATTTTCTTTTCAATGCAGCAAGTGTGTGAGTTTGAAAACGTGTTAGACCGCACACACACATATCATGGGTTGGTATGAGGAAGCTGCCCTGCCTGCTGTTGTACTGCTAAGGTGGGTGCTGCTTGCTGTGTGTGAGGTAGGTTTAGTCCATATGCTTGTGCGGGCATCTGCTGACTGAATCTGCTGCTGCTGCTGCTGCTGCAGGCGCGAATGCAGGGCTTCTCTGCTCAGGAGCTGTCCACGTTGGCAGTGAGCCTGGCACGCTTGGAGTACCGCCCCCCACAGGCTTGGCTTGACTGCTTCGCTGCAGCTGCAGCAGAACAGATGGGCAACTTTGGCGCACAGGTGAGCTGCAGCTGCAGTTTTAATAACAAATGTGATCACAAATTAAGCTGTTCTGTATGCCGGTGGGTATCTTCCAACTGATGTCATGGCACGACAGGCGGCAGCCGTATGCGCCAGCACATCCTACATATGCCGCCTTGCGCCGCTTGCTTCATGGGTTGTGTGTCGTGTGTAACTGCTGCTTCTTGACCATCATCGATGTCATGGCACGACACGCGGCAGTCTTATGCGCCGGCACATCCTACTCACATGCCGCATTGCGCCAATTGCTGCATTGGTTGTGTGTCCTGTGTTACTGCTGCTCCTTGACCATCACTGATGTCATGGCGCGACAGGCGGCAGTCTTACATGACATTTGTGTCAGCACGTCCTTCTTACATGCCGCACTGCGTCCATTTTTTCTGCTCCACAGGCACTTGCCAACACGCTGTGGTCGCTCGCCACGCTGCACTACACCCCCCACGAGGACTGGATGACTGCCTTCGATGCTCAGCTGCAGCAGCACATCACCTCCTGCACGCCAGCTCATATTGCAATGACGATGTGGGCTATGAGTAGCCTGCAGTGGCTGCCGCAGCAGCCGCTGTGGCAGCAGCTGCAGGAGCGTGCAGAGTTGCATTCGGCAAGCTACTGCTTGCGCAGCCAGCGCATGTTGAGCAGGGCGGTGCGTGTGCTGGAGAAGGTGGAGGCTGAGGACACGTAACCGTTATGTGACTGTTACTTTGGGTGTTACATAGATTTTGAATCATGACAGCACAGTGTGGGTGGGAGGTGCAGCTGCGGCAAAAGCAGGAGGGTGGGTTTTGCTGGAGCAAGTTGGCTACTGATTATTTGCTGAAGTGTCTGGTCCAATGCGGGTGGAGCTTGTGCATTGGTGGTGGCGTTGGTGCACAACAACTTCTGCATAGTGCACTGACTGTCTGCAAGCAGCAGCAGCAGTGTTGTCGGAGAAGGACTGCGTCGTTTTGTTTACATACATATCAAGCCCTGAGGTGGGCGAGCAGGGTGCTGCAGCGTGCATGTATACATTTAATTTGGGATTGAAGTCTGTTGGGGTATCATGCTACAGTTTTTGAAGCGTGATGCAATGGCTCTGCTGAAAGATGCCGGCCGCATTAGTGTCATATTGACAACTGGTGTGGCTGGTCAGCCATTGAACATGCTGCTGGCCAAATTGTGGCTGCTGCTGTTGACTACAACACACGGCGTACTTGCGCTTTTGTGCACGATTCGGGTGTGCGCTTGCAGACATGGGGTTTGACCTATGGGGTCGCTGTGTGATATTCACGCATGGCAGTGTGATGTGTATTCGTATGTATTTGAAGAGACAGTTATTCAAAGCGATGTGCGAGACTCGGCAGCGCGGAAGGCTGCCATGCATGATGGATGCACTGTGAATGTAAAGTAAACGTAATAGCAGCACCCAAGCAGCAAGGCATGCAGTGACACCCTTCCCCTGCATGCAAGGCTCCTCTCTAGTGAATGGTTGTGGCGCAATGTGGCACAGTGCATGTACTGCTCCGCTCAAGCGTTGCATGCAGCTGTCGTGTAAGTAATGCGGCCACTGGGCGTCAAGCGGACTGACGGCAGGTTTGGCGCCATCTCTGGCGTTAGTTTCCAACCAGTGGTTGAAACCAAGCCTGAGACACTGTCAGCAGCTGCCTCGTAAAACAGCAGAGCTCGATCGCCAAATAGCGGAGCTCGACCTGGACCTATGTGCAGCAGGTTGCTTCTCCAATGCGTATGGCAGTCGTGGCCTTTGCCCTGCTAGCTGGGTGCTGCTGCCCAGCCAGTCCTCACCTGGGTCACTCGGGGGTGCTGGCGGCAGGCGCGCCATGCGGGTCGCGTCAGTTGGATGTCAAGCAATCAAAACCTGTAAGGGGTATATGGTAAATCGATGTACACTTCGCCAACCAACCTTTGTCGGCGCCTCTTCAACCAACACACGCAACTGCAGCTTGATTCAGCCTCATGCCTACAATGTGCCCAAACAAACGTCTTCAGATGAGGCATGCATTTTCCAGTCAGGCTCAGTATGCACAGCTCACTGTACTGAGAGCGGCAGATGAGTAGATTTCCCCGACCTATAGACTTCCAAGGCTTCTTGGCAAAACCGACCACGTCAGTGTGTAGTAATCAATTATTTATCATTTTTTGTAGTTGTAAATATATGGAGCTGTTGTCCGGTGCATCAAGCGTCAAAAAGAGCACGCGGTACTAACTCAGCCTGCAAGACGCCGTGTTTCAACAAAAAGTTGATAGAAGTAAAGCAAAATTTTTCTGAGAGGTTCAGGTTACTTTCTGCATTGCACCGACCTTGCCTGGTACCTGGTGCACCTGCCGCTGCAACACACGCAACCGCAGCTCGCAAAACAGCCTCATGCTTGCTGAAATGTGCTCGACAAATATGTTGGTGTGACTTAATGTATAAACTGGTCTGCTCAGTCTGCCTTGTGCATTGTACCGAGAGCGGCAGATGAGTAGATTTCCCTGGCCTATAGAATTCCGTTGCTTGCTGCAAAACCGACCATGGCAGCGTCTGGAAAACGACAAAAAGTTTCTGAGGGGCAATCAAATATAGTATCTGGGCCGTGCTCGCTGCTGCTGCATCAAGACGTTGCTCCGGCTGACTCGTGGCGATTAACAGCGGCATATACTAGCTGATTTAGTTCCCCAACATTTTATAAGCCGCCTTTGAGCCTCCATAGCTCAGCTTGTCCCGTCCGATGGTGCCCGTTGACCAGAAGGTCAAGCGGCCTGCCAGGCTGCCCACGAGGACGATCGGGTTCAGCAGGCGAAATACAGCGATCAGTGATAAGAAAAACACAAACCAAGTATTTCGCTCTATGTACTTGTAGCCTGATTGGTGCAGGAAATCCATACTGCTTGGAGAAAGGATTCCAGCTGAGCAGCATGTGGTTGTTCACACCACGCTTTGTAGCAAACAGTGCTGCAGCAAGTCTTGTCACGGTCGCAATGCCTTCTCAAAGACATTTGCTATGGAAAATTTCAAATGCCAGCTCCCCTTGGGCGATAGTGGCCATCCTAGCTGCTGGCATAGCCCTTCTTGTGGGAGCAGTGGTCATCTGCTGTAAGATCTGTGCACAGATGCACAAAGGCAGCACTGTTGCACCAGTAGACGATGATAGCAGTTCACATCACAGCAGCAACCACATCGGCATGTCGCAAGGTGCTGCAGCAGCAGTGGTCAACAGGGTTCATCAGTACGTAGTACGTAGTACGTAGTACGTAGTGCGTAGTACGCTAGAGTACGTGGCGGCTGAGACAGAGTACGCTGTAGTACGGTGCAAAGTACGCTGTACTGTGGGAACTCCCTCTCCCTCACCCTCACCCCCTCGGCCTCACCCTCACCTTCACCCCCCTCCTCTCCCTCCTCACCCTCCTCACCCTCCTCTCCCTCACCCTCGCTGCCACTCCCCTCCATCTCCTCTTCCTCATCCCACCCAATGAACCCCTCCTCCCCGACAGCCATCTTCCGCACAAGCCTGCCATTAGTGAACACAAACACTAGGTCACGCGCACGTGCAGGTGTGAGCCTGTTGCGCCGCCTGTTGTGAATGAAATCATATGAGGACCAATTGCGCTCACATGAGCATGCACTTGACACCTGAGACAACAGGGTGATGGCCAGCTTCTGCAGCTGGGGGTGGTCTGCACCATATATGCTCCACCACTGGTGCGCTGGCATCGCAGCAGCAGCAGCATGCGCCTCTGCTTCGCCAAACAGCCCCTCCTTGCTGCGAAAGGCAGCATATGACAACCGCACAGCCTGCCTATCAGACACTGCCACTGTGCAGGCTGAAACACCGCTGCCTTCACCAGTCAGGTGCACATAACAGCGAGTGCCTGTGCCCTTGAATTGGAGGATGCAGCAGTTGCACTTAAAGTGCTTTTGGCCGTGATTGAGCGTTTCTAGGACCTTGAAGTGGTCTGTTGGGTTGCTGCTGAGCTCATCAACCGCAATTGGCGAGTCGGCGCTCATGCTGTGTCAATTGGTGTGCGACAGGGTTTCAAACTGCGTACGTAATATATATAATGCCTACACTATGGCGTAGGCCCTCTAGGATGCCGCTTGGTGGTCTAACATGTGAGTGACAAGGCAGTACGTGTGACTGCAAGGCAGAGACCACGTACTAAAGCCACGTACTCCCCCAATACGCGTACTAGTACGTACTTTCACGTACTTTGGACAGTACGCTGCCCTGAAATCAACGTACTGATGAACCCTGGTGGTCAACATGGACAGCACTGCTGCACTTCCTGTGGGTGTGCCAGTACAGCAGGCAGCGCTCAACAACTGTCCTGCAAGCGTCACAAGCAGCTTACCAAACCAACCGCAGTCCTTGATAGCAGCCGGAGGCCATGTGAACTCACTCAAACACATAGCACAGCAGCAAGCCTCAGCAGCATGCAGTAGTGAAGCACAACAACAAGTCAGGTCGATTGACAGCAGCAGCACAGAGCAACAGCAGCATACACAGGACAAACTACATGTGCAGGAGGGGCTTCTGCTGCAGCAGCAAAGTATTTTTCAGCCAGCAGACATAGCTGAACTGCCTGTGCATGTTGTGCCAGTGGCGATGACAGGATCAGCGCCACAGCAGCAACAGCAGCCACAGCAGCAGCAGCACCAGCTCCAGCCGGTTCAACAGCACATGGAGCAGCACAATGTCATGCTCAAAAGGCTTGTGCAGCAGCAACAGCAGCCACTGCAGCAGCAGCAGCAGCAGCAGCAGAGGGCGCAGCTACATGACCCACAAATGCATTACATTACATTACATTACCGTTTACCGTTTACCGTTTACCAAAGTAGGGCCACAGGCCCACCCACGAAGGAGCCAAACAAGGCTCATGGGGTCCACAAGGTCAGGAAAAACACCAATCAGCTAGAAACTTCAACCAACTCCGAAAGTTCAGACTCTTCAACAGAGGTGCTGCTATCAACACCAGAAAGCATAATCTGAGCTTGCTCAGGATCACGGCGTGCAAGGAAGCAATAGTGTATGAAAGCAGCTACGCTACTTTGACGTTGCTGCATAAAATCAGCCAAACAGCGCCCATCAGGACGCACCGTATCCCTAGGGCTTTCCCACTCTCCAAACTCTGCAAAAAGATGCCAGAAGATTACATTACATACTCCACCCAACAAGGGGTGGGAACCCCATTAGGAGCCAACGAGAGGCTCATAGGGGGAGGGACACTCGAAGAAAACATCAACATCATCATCATCATCATCATCATCATCATCATCATCATCATCATCATCGTCATCATCATCGTCATCAACAACATTCTCAGAGAGAGAAGAAACTACCGAGAAGAACTCATCAACATCCTCGATCACCTGAGCAATCGACTGAGAAGACAACAGAGACTCAGGATCGGTATCTGGTTGACACCGCATCAGATAGCAACAGTGCACAAAGGCAGCTACCAAAGCAGGACGCTGCTGCATGAAAGCGGCCATATCTGGCCCTGCAGGGTGACATGAAGTAATATTAGTCCACGTCTGAGACGAACCACCAAAGGGCTCGAATAGCATAGCAAAACGCTCACGGACAGGCGCATAGAATGGACACTCAAATATCATGTGGAACTCATCCTCGACTTGCCCAGAGGAACACCCGGGGCGCAGACAGACACGCTCATCACGTGGGATAGGTGGGCGTTGCCACCGACCACTACACACACGCAAATCATGAGCACCCAAACGAAAACGAGTCAGAGACCCCACATGCTCCATGTTAAGCCCAGCAGTGCGTAACACATACTTAGGGCACCAGGCAGCCGGACGAGCTGACCGCATATCGTCATAGGAACAAGCTGCAAACCACCTCTCATAAGTACAGAAAACGCCACAACCACTAGCAGCATCACGTGGATTATCAGGACATCCCTGCCACTGCTGATATAGGCACTCCTCAAAAGCATTCAAAACAATCTTTGTGTTCAGGGACTGGAAATTTCTCATCCGCTGCACAACGTCCTCCAACTGTTGCGAGTGACTCTGCAAGTAAGTCAGGACACGCTCCAGCTGCACACACCACAGGGCACCATTGCCAAAGGATCCAGCAAGCTGCAGGTTTTCACGCATTGCACGCGCCAACAAAGAAGAGCCATCCAAATCCACTTCTCTGTTCCACATGCCCACTGCTGCTCGCAACCACATACATACCAAAGGTTGGGCCCCAAACTCCCTAGAAAGCAACAGGCGGCTGGTAGACTTACGCACACGGCCTGCAATCGTACGCAAGAACAGGTACTGCACCCTACTAATAACATTATTCTGTAACTTGCTGACCAGGGCCGGGCCCGTGCCCACCTGCCCCAGCAGGGCAGGACCCCACACCTCAGAAGAAGAAGAAGAGGGGTTACAGGGTGTGTTCAAGCGGCTACGCCGCAACGGACACCAGCTAGAAAAAGGATGCTGCGAACAGCTCGGCTCAGACTGTCACTCAAAAGGAGGCTGAACCCCAGAAAAACAGCCCCTGTGTGAGAGGCATGACATTTGGTGTGCAAGCACAACCGTCTTTCTCATCACACGCAATGTTGGTGTATCAGAGGGTATCTGATCATGAAAGCAGTAGTCTAAGCAGTGTCAGTGACAGCAATCTATACATTTTGCAGTAAAGGCGGCGGGCTGAGCTCGGGCGTCTAACACTAGCTCAAGAAAAGCAGGTCGGACTCAAGGCAACTGATGGAATATGCAAGCAGAGGGCCGACCAGCTGCTGAGGGTGTGACATCTCTGCATTCCAGCAGTTATGCAGTGACCCACAACATCCTCCCAAAAAAAGGACTGGCCGCCTCTGGCGGAGATGGTCGTTGAGCATGAATAAAAGCAAGCAAATACATGCATACACAGGCTGTCATCTGCGAACCACACGTAAGCCATTGCCGCACAACACTGTGTGCCAAGCAATGAACGGCTGACACGTGAGCAGTTGAATCCTATGCCGACGAGGTACCCGGGCCGTAGCAGCAAAGTCAGCAAGTACATCCCAGAAACACCCAACAGCCGCTCGCACTGCTACTTGTTCTACCAGCACGGGGATAGTCAACTGATGAGACACCGCCCAAGCCACCTTGCGGCCATGCTCAAACGCATGTATAACTGCCAAACAGACCATATCCAACACTAGCCGATGCATGTCACGGTGAGGGGCACATGCCAACCACAAGGCGCTGCACGGCAGGCTTGCACCTGCCGCCAACAAGTTGAATGCATGCAGCTGACTTTCCACCTCTGTGCGTACCGCGACCGCAACAGGACATATCCAGAAATGATGCTCCACACCCGGCCCAACCACTGAACAAGCTGCACAACCCGTAGCCAGCTGCATCCGCTGCGCTGTAGGGAAGGCATTCAAGGCCAGGCGCCACGCAGCCTCTTTGTATGTGTTAGCCACCCTAACACCCCACCAACGAGACAGCACCAACCTCACAGCTGGCAGCTGGGTGCCCGCTGGGAGGCTATCCAGAGTCCTAACACTATCCAAATAAGCCGCATGACGGGGAGCAATAGCATCAAGTGCACGCAAACGTTGTAGCTTCGTAGCTAAGGCAACAGTCAGGTCAGCCAACCGAATAACGGCATTGGCATCGCCGCCTGGTCGCTGCCAGCCCAAATCAGCACACAACGATTCACGCGCCAATAAAAGGTCATCAGGGATAATAGAAGAGAGTTGCGCAATGCTCATACCAGCAGCACGAGCTGATATTAGGTGAACACGCGCAGCAGCCACCCACAGTTGAGGAACCAGCTGCAACAGCGCTTGCACATGCTGAACAGCCAGCTGCCTATCAGCATATGGAAGAAGAGGTCTGTTACAGGGGTGGGCAAGCTATCGCCTTAGAGCGAGTCACTTGCCCCTCTTTCAGCTCACATATCATGAGAACCCGATAGCAAGCCACAAGATGCAACCAAAGTAAAACTCCAGAGGCATCTTGCAGCCCCTACCTCCCCATAAACCAACAAGTACATGCAGTGCAGCATGTGCGAAGTGCAGCACGAAAGCAGCAGGGTGCTCAAAGCACAGGGCACAAAACGCACAGGGGAAGGCAGGCATGGTCCAAACAGCAAGCGGGATGCACAATGGTGCTGCTTACCATAGGTGTTTGGCATGATTGCACCAAGGCACCGCTGTACACACCAGACTGCAGCAAGCAGGAGCACGCGGGACCGACAGGAGACACTGCATATGAGAGAGAGAGAGAGGTCTGTTACAGAGAGAGGTCTGTTACAGGGGTGGGCAAGCTATCGCCCTAGAGCGAGTCACTTGCCCCTCTTTCAGCTCACATATCATGAGAACCCGATAGCAAGCCACAAGATGCAACCAAAGTAAAACTCCAGAGGCATCTTGCAGCCCCTACCTCCCCATAAACCAACAAGTACATGCAGTGCAGCATGTGCGAAGTGCAGCCCGAAAAGCAGCAGGGTGCTCAAAGCACAGGGCACAAAACGCACAGGGGAAGGCAGGCATGGTCCAAACAGCAAGCGGGATGCACAATGGTGCTGCTTACCATAGGTGTTTGGCATGATTGCACCAAGGCACCGCTGTACACACCAGACTGCAGCAAGCAGGAGCACGCGGGACCGACAGGAGACATTGCATGCGGCATGCAAACTAAGGTGCTACTGCTTCTGCAACCCTCATGGCTGGCAAGCATAGCAGCACGCATTGCGACACACAGAGCTGAAAAATCAAGCACAGTGACACACGACATGCAACATGGCCTTGCCAGAAAGTGGAAACCGGACAACTACGGACAGCACAGCATGTAAAAGCAGGAAGGTCAACCAGAGCGGGGCGCCAGTACAATGCGCAGCTGTGCTGGATCAGAACGCAAAAACGGGTGATCTCCAGGCACCGCAACACGCCAATGAGCCGGCGCAGCCTCCATTGCCACAAAATCAGCAAGCAACTCCCAAAACCGCAAAACCGCCTGCTGCTTCGCCTCCTGTAACACCTGCGCTATCAGTTGCTGTCGCTGTTGTTGTTGTTGCAGCTGCTGCTGCTGCCTACGCTGCTCAACCAGCTGGTTATGCTGTTGCTGCGCAGCAGTGAGAGCTGCAGGCTGAAACACATCTGTAATAGGAAGAAATATGTTACAAGGTGAAAAAACGCGACTACGTCGCTACTGTTCACCACGAAGCTAAGAAACGTGAGACCAATAGGCACTGCGGTCAAAGACATGATCATTCTCAAACCAACATGATCACCCACAGTGCCATGTCAGTAGACTAGTAGGCAGCGGGTACTGTTTGCATCGCCCCATCGTCCCGCCTACGCTTAGCCACACAACATGACCATGTGGATAGTCAGACGGTGTGAATGTAATAGAGAGATAGAGGGGTTACACGGTGTGTTCATGCGGCATACGCCACCACAGACACCTGGTAAAATAGGAAGCTGCAAGCAGCTCAGCTCGGGCTGTCACTCTGAGGTTTCAACCCCAGAAAAACCTCTGTGCGTAAGGTATGACATTGGTTATGCTAGCATAACCGTCTTCCTTACGACACGCAATTTGGCTGCACTCTGAGAATCTTCGGGCATGAATGCAGTATTCTAATCAGTGTTGGTGACAGCAGTCTATACATCTTCCAGTGTAGAGGGCAGGCTGAACATGCTTCGCTGACTCAGCAAAATGCTGATACAGACGCAAAGGCAGTACATGTGTAAATGTGAGTAGTGTGCTGGCTTTTGAGAGCACTGCATGTCATCAGCATGAAGCAAGTATGCACTGATGTCAATGCTCACCCAACAGCCTGGTAGTGCAACTGCCTCGTGCTGACAGCATGCAAAGCAAGCACGCAAGCAGGTGTACATGTGGAAAGCAGGTCAAGCAATAACACACAATTGTACATGGCATCATCTGCGAATCACCCGTAAGCCATTGCCTCGCAAGACAGTGTGCCAAGCAACAAATGGCTGACGTGTGAGCAGCTGGTTCCTACACCGACTAGGTATTCTAGCGGTAGCAGCAAAATCTGCCAGCGCATCCCAAAAGGCACCAACTGCTGCGCGCACAGCAACTTGTTCAACTAGTACAGGCACACTCAATAATAGGCAGAAGAAGAAGAGGGGTTACACGGTGTGCACAGGCAACTACGTTGCAACGAACACCCGAAAATCTGGAACGTCGCAGATGACTCAGCAAAACAGGCTGTCACTCAAGGAGACTCACCCCAGAAAGTCTCTCTGTGTGTGTAACTTGACATATGGCCTTGCAGGCAAAGCCGTCAGTCACAGCACACGCAGTGTTGATGCTAAACAAAGGCAACAAAGGACTAGTGTAAACAGTGTCAGTGACAGCAAGCTGCACTTTATGCAGTGTAGCGGGCGGGCTGAATCCACAGAACATCACCCACCAGCAGCAACACAGCCTGGCAGGCGGCGGTCTGAGGCGACAAACTAGGGAGAGAGAGCAGAGGACAAGCCAGCTGCTGCAAGGGCCGCACAACTACATTTTGCAGCAGCGACACGGCAACTCACAGCTCCTGCAAAGCAAGACGGCTAGCTCTGGCGTGTCAGAAGTTCACAGAGAAAGCACGTACACACAGTGAGAAGAAGGCCATCACCGCCGCACCACACACAAACCATTGCCACGCAACACAGTATGCCAGGCAATAAAAGGCTGTTGTGTGAGCAGCCGATTTCTATACCGTGACGGCACCCTAGCCGTAACAGCAAAGTCCGCAAGTGCATCCCAAAAAGCACCTACTGCTGCTCTCACAGCCACTTGCTCCACCAGCTGGGGTACCCCAAGGTCACTTGACACAGCCCACGCTGCCCTGCGGCCTTTCTCAAAAGCATGCACTGCTGCAAGACAGACCATGTCCCACACCAACCGATGGACAGCGTTATGAGGGGGGCACGCCAACCATATAGCTCGGCACGGCAGTACAGCACCTGCCGGCAACAAGTTGAACGCCCTTAGTTGACTTTCCACCTCACGCCGCACCGCCATAGCAACAGGACATGTCCAAAAATGATGCTCCACCCCAGGCCCTGCAGCAGAACATGCTGCACACGCAGCAGTAGTCTGCATACGTTGAGCAGTAGGGAATGCATCCAAAGCCAAGCGCCACGCCGCTTCCTTGTACACGTTAGCCACCCGCACCTGCCACCAACGAGACAACACCGACTGCACTGCAGGCAGGCTGACTGCCATCGGCAGGGCATCCAGGGCTCTAACCCGAGTAACAAAGGCAGCATGGCGGGGCGCAATGGCATCAAGCGCAGCAAGACGTTGTAGCTTCGTGGCATCAGCAACCTGCAGATCAGCCAAACGTATAAAACCGTCTGCCCCTGGCCGCTGCCAACCCAAATCAGCACACAACTGTTCGCGCGCAATCAAAATGTCCACAGGAGAAACAGAGGATAATTGTGCAACGCTCGTACCGGCAGCTTGGGCAGCCGCCAGGTGCGCGCGTGCTGCAGTATGCCACACAGACGGCACAAACGACAGCAAATGCTGCACATGCTGCCGAGCCTGCTGCCGATCACCATACTGCGGTCTACTGCGCAGCCACGTGCCCCATATCTCGCGCTCATAAGCGGAGCGCTGAGCAGAAAGCCCTGGCAAGGCACAGACACGTTCAAGTTCTGACAACAGCAACACTGCCTGACCCAAACACTGTAGCTTAGGGAGCTCCAGCAGGCCACACGGCACCACCTGTTCCAAGCCCACCTCCACCTGACGCTGTTGATCAAACCATTGCCATGACTGTACCACTGTAAACAGAGGATTGGCCCACAGCGGCGCCTCCCAGCACAAACCATCCACGTCCAAAGGCTGGTTGCCCACATGACGCAACGGCGGCAGGGCACGCAAACCCATCGCCAAAACACGCAAAGGCGATGGCAAGCAGGCATCCGCAGGAGTCGCAGGGAAGATATGATGACGGGCACACAATGCAAGGCCCCAAGGGCTCCCAGCAGCAGCGCGTGTGAAACAATCCACAGCGCTACCCCACTGTGTCCACAACTCCCGTCCCACTGTCACCCACGGTGCAGCACCGCCCTGCAGGAGGGGGATTGCTTCACAAGCCCAGCGAGACAACAAATGATGATGAACGGGCAGAAGGCCAAACCCACCACACCTAGGATGTGCAGCCATACAGTCCCCAGGGATGCCAGGGGCACGCCTAAGATCATCCTCAGGCCCCAAGCCAGCATCAACAAGCGCTGCCGTCCATCTGCTGAGCTGTTCTGACACATTAGCTGGCAACTGCCCGGCAAACTGCGCTGCATATAGGATGGTGGACAGAGCATATGCATTAGCAGCGAAAGCCCTGCCAAACGCAGATAGCTTGGAGATGCGACTGATATTTTGCATGCGGCGACGCACTGTCTCCAGCCTGCCCTCCCAATCCACGCTGCTATTGCCACGCTCACCAAAAAACACTCCCAGAGATTTGGCGCGCTGCACAACCTGCATGCCGCCCACATTCTGCGCTGCCCCACCCGGCGCAGCTGCCGCTGCTGGCTGCCGCCCAACATGCAGCAAACGCGACTTGGATGGGTTCAACCGCTGCCCTGACGCTTCCGCAAAATCCTCCATGCAGCCAAGGAAAGTGGGGACATTCGCAAGCGACAGCAGAAACACCTCGGCATCATCCGCATACTGTGCTGCTATAAGCTGCTGACTAGCTGCAACAATACCAATGCCGCGCTGCTTCAGGAAGCACAACAACGCCTGTCCAACGAACAAATACAGCAGAGGTGCAAGGGGGCAGCCCTGACGCACCCCAGCCTCACACTTGTAGAAGGGGCTGCAGAAACCATTTGCTGTGGCGCATGTGTATGTCTCCGTCAGCAGAACTTGCATCCAGCTGACGAAACCCTGCCCTACACCCAGTGCTTGGGCCACATCATACAACAATGAGCGATCCACAGTATCGTAGGCTTTCGCAAAATCCGTGAAAACAACTACCGCCATCTGCCGCTGCTCATGCAGTAGAGCAGGTAGCATTTGCAGCAGCCTGATGCTATCGCCAATATGCCGATGCTGCAAAAATGCGGACTGCGCAGGGTGTATAACATCGCCTGCCTCTGCCAGCAGCCGGTTAGCAAGTAGCTTAGCTAAGATGCGGTAATCATAGTTGAGCAGCTGGATTGGACGATAAGCAGCAGGATCTGCTACCTCCCCACCCGGCTTCAGGACAGGCAGTATGACGCCATCCAGAAAACCGGCCGGGACGCGCTGAACCGCGCCAATTGCTGAGTATAGCGCTGCTAGCAACGGCGCCATCTGCTGCTTATAGTACCTATAGAACTCTCCAGGCACCCCATCCAGGCCCGGCGACTTGCCCGGGGCGGTGCGGGAGATGGCGACACTGACTTCCTCAACTGCCACCGCTGCTGCCCCAAGCCTGCCAGCTGCTGCAGCATCAAGGCGCTGGGAGTGCTGCGCTACCGCCTGCAGGACAGCCTGCCGTTCTGCCTGCTGCACCTGTGGCGCCACAGTGAGCGCGGCATAGCGCTGGCCGATGATACGCGACAGGCTGACACCATCTCGCACTAGGTGCCCAGTGCCAGGGGCGCGCAGACCTGCGATATATGTAGCGCCCTTGGGGGGTTTGAGTACACGGGACATGGCCGGGCCTGGTCGTTCACCTTGGTGCACCCACTGCTGGCGGCGGCGGGCACGCTGCACCGCCTCTTCCTGCTGCTGTAGCTGCGCCAGACGGCTCCTAGCTGACACCACAGACTGCAAGGCAGCAGGCATCGCTGCGTCAGCGCATGACTCCAGCTGGCTGTACGCAGCTAGCACTGCTGCCGCCGCTGCCGTACGCTGCGCTGCAGGTGCACGCGCTGTCTGGGCTTGCCGTGCAGCACGGTTTAATTCTGCAAACTTGGCTGCCAATCGGCGCTTGAAAGCCGGCCACCACTGATCGACAAGGGTCGCGGCGTCCGCAGGGGGCTGCTGTGATGCGAGCCACGTGCGCATCGCATCTCTGCACTCTGCGTCGGTCTGGAAGGACATCCGAAGCCGCCGCAGGCCAGGCCCCAGCACGCCTGGCCCACGCGGCTGCAACTGCACAACCACAGCGCTGTGATCACTGACTGCTGCACACTGATCCTCATGACGGCAGGCAACCACCTGCGGCACCAACGCATCTGAGCAGTAGATTCTGTCGATGCGGGACGCTGCAGTAGCGCGGACGTGAGTGAACGCCCTGCGCACCGGGTGCTTGGCACGCCACACATCGCACATGTGCGGCAAATGCTGTGCCCAAGCAGCTGCAGGTACGGCATCTCGCGTCCGCATGCCACGTTCCTGTTGCTGCTGCTGGTGCTGCTGCTGCTGTTGCTGCTGCTGCGGCGGCGGCGGCGGCGGCGGCGGCTGCTGCTGCTGCTGCTGCTGCTGCTGCTGTTGTGCAGCAGCAAGCTGCCTACGATCCATGATTCTACTGGGAACAAAGTTGAAATCGCCAAGAATAATTAGTCCATGAGCTGGCTGGTGTCGCTGCTGCTGGTAAAGGTCTCGTAGAGGGCCACTGATGATGGCGGCATTAGCCACATGATCGTCAGCATGCATGTATACACCAACGACACGCAGCTGCTGTCCTGCCCACACCAGTGGTACCTGCAGCAGCCTGCCCTGAGCTGGCCCATCAACGGCTGCATGCACGGTGTCCGGCACCTGCACTACTCCACTGTCAACGAGACTGCTGCGAATGAGCACTGCAACACCTGCTAAGAAGAGGGGTTACACGGTGTGCACAGGCAACTACGTTGCAACGAACACCCGAAAATCTGGAACAACACCTGCTCTGGTGCGGCCCTGCCAGAAGAAGAATTTGTTACAAGCCACCATACCCCGGTGGAGGGCCGCGAGAACACGGAGCCAGTCTGGTCACCCTCCGCGACGCGCTTTTCAGCGCCTACGTCGCACTACTACCACCGCCGCCGCCAAGTATCTTCAGGCCTCGGCATTTTTCGACTCAGCGCCGCCAGAAAGTTCGAATTTTTTTTTTTAGAATTTGTTACAAGCCACCATACCCCGGTGGAGGGCCGCGAGAACACGGAGCCAGTCTGGTCACCCTCCGCGACGCGCTTTTCAGCGCCTACGTCGCACTACTACCACCGCCGCCGCCAAGTATCTTCAGGCCTCGGCATTTTTCGACTCAGCGCCGCCAGAAAGTTCGACCCGACCAGGAATCGAACCCCCGCCTCATGGATGGCAAACGAACGCCATACCACTACGCTAACCCACGTGTTTAACGTCCCGCCGGCCCTGCCCTGAACGCCCCACACACCAGAACGACTTCCAGGCACGAGGCCGGAAACGAGGCATGGAGGCATCGCCTTTTGGGGTATCGTTACATGTCCTGTTGCTATGGCGGTGCGGCGTGAGGTGGAAAGTCAACTAAGGGCGTTCAACTTGTTGCCGGCAGGTGCTGTACTGCCGTGCCGAGCTATATGGTTGGCGTGCCCCCCTCATAACGCTGTCCATCGGTTGGTGTGGGACATGGTCTGTCTTGCAGCAGTGCATGCTTTTGAGAAAGGCCGCAGGGCAGCGTGGGCTGTGTCAAGTGACCTTGGGGTACCCCAGCTGGTGGAGCAAGTGGCTGTGAGAGCAGCAGTAGGTGCTTTTTGGGATGCACTTGCGGACTTTGCTGCTACGGCTAGGGTGCCGTCACGGTATAGAAATCGGCTGCTCACACACCAGCCTTTTATTGCCTGGCATACTGTGTTGCGTGGCAATGGTTTGTGTGTGGTGCGGCGGTGATGGCCTTCTTCTCACTGTGTGTACGTGCTTTCTCTGTGAGCTTCTGACACGCCAGAGCTAGCCGTCTTGCTTTGCAGGAGCTGTGAGTTGCCGTGTCGCTGCTGCAAAATGTGGTTGTGCGGCCCTTGCAGCAGCTGGCTTGTCCTCTGCTCTCTCTCCCTAGTTTGTCGCCTCAGACCGCCGCCTGCCAGGCTGTGTTGCTGCTGGTGGGTGATGTTCTGTGGGTTCAGCCCGCCCGCTACACTGCATAAAGTGCAGCTTGCTGTCACTGACACAGTTTACACTAGTCCTTTGTTGCCTTTGTTTAGCATCAACACTGCGTGTGCTGTGACTGACGGCTTTGCCTGCAAGGCCATATGTCAAGTTACACACACAGAGAGACTTTCTGGGGTGAGTCTCCTTGAGTGACAGCCTGTTTTGCTGAGTCATCTGCGACGTTCCAGATTTTCGGGTGTTCGTTGCAACGTAGTTGCCTGTGCACACCGTGTAACCCCTCTTCTTCTGCTGCTGAATACGTGCGGGTGGCTAACGTGTACAAGGAAGCGGCGTGGCGCTTGGCTTTGGATGCATTCCCTACTGCTCAACGTATGCAGACTACTGCTGCGTGTGCAGCATGTTCTGCTGCAGGGCCTGGGGTGGAGCATCATTTTTGGACATGTCCTGTTGCTATGGCGGTGCGGCGTGAGGTGTAAAGTCAACTAAGGGCGTTCAACTTGTTGCCGGCAGGTGCTGTACTGCCGTGCCGAGCTATATGGTTGGCGTGCCCCCCTCATAACGCTGTCCATCGGTTGGTGTGGGACATGGTCTGTCTTGCAGCAGTGCATGCTTTTGAGAAAGGCCGCAGGGCAGCGTGGGCTGTGTCAAGTGACCTTGGGGTACCCCAGCTGGTGGAGCAAGTGGCTGTGAGAGCAGCAGTAGGTGCTTTTTGGGATGCACTTGCGGACTTTGCTGCTACGGCTAGGGTGCCGTCACGGTATAGAAATCGGCTGCTCACACACCAGCCTTTTATTGCCTGGCATACTGTGTTGCGTGGCAATGGTTTGTGTGTGGTGCGGCGGTGAGGGCCTTCTTCTCACTGTGTGTACGTGCTTTCTCTGTGAGCTTCTGACACGCCAGAGCTAGCCGTCTTGCTTTGCAGGAGCTGTGAGTTGCCGTGTCGCTTCTGCAAAATGTAGTTGTGCGGCCCTTGCAGCAGCTGGCTTGTCCTCTGCTCTCTCTCCCTAGTTTGTCGCCTCAGACCGCCGCCTGCCAGGCTGTGTTGCTGCTGGTGGGTGATGTTCTGTGGATTCAGCCCGCCCGCTACACTGCATAAAGTGCGGCTTGCTGTCACTGACACTGTTTACACTAGTCCTTTGTTGCCTTTGTTTAGCATCAACACTGCGTGTGCTGTGACTGACGGCTTTGCCTGCAAGGCCATATGTCAAGTTACGCACACAGAGAGACTTTCTGGGGTGAGTCTCCTTGAGTGACAGCCTGTTTTGCTGAGTCATCTGCGACGTTCCAGATTTTCGGGTGTTCGTTGCAACGTAGTTGCCTGTGCACACCGTGTAACCCCTCTTCTTCGCTGAATACGTCGTAAGGAAGACGGTTATGCTAGCATAACCAATGTCATACCCTACGCACAGAGGTTTTTCTGGGGTTAAGACCTCAGAGTGACAGCCCGAGCTGAGCTGCTTGCAGCTTCCTATTTTACCAGGTGTCTGTGGTGGCGTATGCCGCATGAACACACCGTGTAACCCCTCTATCTATCTATCTTGCTGAATACGCCCGCAACCACAGCAGCGACAGCCGGAATGGCAGAAGAGGTAGCAGACGCTGCAGCTATGCCTGCAGCAGAGGCAGCCGCAGCAGCAGCAACAGCAGCAGCGGCAGCAGCAGCGGCAGCAGCAGCAACAGCGGCAGCAGCCGAGGTAGCTGGTGGGGAGGAGGGCCTTGAGCAGGTGCTGAATCTGGCACGGCTTCAGCAGCGGCCGCTGCCGCTGCGCACTGGAGGGGCTCGTCAGCGCAGACCCAAACACCCGCCTGCCAGCGTGAAGCACGCAGCACCAGCAACAGAAGCCCAGCGGCAGGCAGCAGGTGCAGCGCCGCAGCTGGGAGCAGCAATGCTGCTTGGGCAATCACCAGCTGCTGGCAAGCCGGCCGTGGATGTGGGCCGGCAGGACACGGGCCAGCTGGACACAGGCCAGCAGCAGCAGCAGCAGCAGCAACGCCAGCAGCAGCAGCAGCGCCACGGTGTTATGCATCGCCTGAACCTGCCTGCACTCACAGAGCAGCCGCTGCGCAAGCATACAGTTGCATTCGACGATGCTGTCAGCATGACAGTGGATGCAGATGCAGCCTGGGCTGAGGCGTCAGCCAGCTTTGCGGCAGCCCAGCTGCCGCCCAGCTACTCATCAATCACCCAGTACGGGCAGGGCCCTACCAGCCCAGCCGTGCACCAGCCAGCCACAGTGATGCAGCCGGGTGGCGCCGGCCCCTCCTCTTCCTGTTAAATGCACCGAGGCCCATCCCTTAGGTTTGGGCTGCACAACGTCAATGGCCTTGCAGTTAAGGTGCCGGAGCTCAGCAGGCAGTGGCAGCAGCTGGGCCTTGACATTGTTGCAGCCGTAGATACACATGTTTCATTTGCAGATCGGACAGCAGTGCAGCGGCGTCTGCACATCCATGGCTGGAAATCCTTCTGGTGTGTGGGGCTGCCGGGGGAGGGCCGTACCAGAGCCGGGGTTGCCATTGTGATCCGCAGCAGCCTGCTGGCCAGCAGGGCGTTGCAGGTGCGGGGCGAAGCATCAGCTCCGACGCAAGGCCCAGCACAAGGCCGGCTGCTGCAAATACCACTGGAGTGGGCAGGACAGCATTTGACAGTGGCGGCTGTATACATGCATGCAGCTGATCATGTAGCCAACGCCGCAGTCATCAGTGGCCCATTACGTCAGTTGTACCAGCGACATCGGCAGCACCCTTCGACTGGTTTGGTCATCTTAGGTGATTTTAATTATGTAACAAATACAGCGATGGATCGCAGGCGCAGGATGCAGCCAGCACAGCAGCAGCAGCAGCAGCAGCAACAGCAACCGCACCCTCTGCCGCGTGATACAGTGCCAACAGCAGCATGGGCGCAGCATCTGCCAGGTATGTGTGACGCTTGGCGCGACAGACACCCTATGCGCCGAGCGTTCACCTTTATCAAGGCAGATGCGGCATCACGCATTGACAGAATTTACTGCAGTGACACACTTATGCCGCAGCTGGTGGCGTGCAGACATGAAGACAAGTGCGCAGCAATCAGTGACCATGCTCTGGTGATGGCACAGTTGCAGCCGCGTGGTCCAGGCGTGTTAGGCCCTGGCTTGAAGCGGCTGCGCATGTCATTCAAGGCAAATGCTGCTTGCAGGCGCGCAATGCAGCAGTGGCTGGTCTCACAGCAGCCCCCAGCAGATGCGGCTAGTGTTATCTCCCAGTGGTGGCCAGCTTTCAAGCGACAGCTGGCAGCTAAGATGATAGAACTCAACCGTCAGGCGAAGCAGGCACGGACCGCACAGCCGTCTGCTGCACAGCAAGCAGCTGCAGCCGCAGCAGTGCTGGCAGCACATGCGCAGCTTGAAACCTGCAGTGAAGCTGCGCTTCCAGCTACACTAGGCGCTGCTGTGCAAGCCAGGACGCAACTGGCTGAACTGCAGCAGCAGCAGGAAGAGTGTCAGCGTCAGTGCCGCCGCCAGCAGTGGGTGCATCAAGGCGAGCGGCCTGGGCCTGCCATGACGCGGATCCTCAAGCCGCCCAAGGGGGCTACCTTCATATCTGGCCTCCATGCCCCGGGCAGTGGTCATCTGGTGCGCGATGGCGTGGGCTTGGCGCGCATCATAGGTCAGCGGTATGCCAGCCTGACTATTGCACCGCAAGTGCAGCCGCCAGCCCGCCAAACAGTATTGCAGGCAGTTGCGCAGCACTCGCAGCGTTTGGATGCAGCAGCGGCAACTAGGCTGGGAGCAGCAGCAGTGACTGTTGAGGAGGTGATCACGGCCATCTCACACACAGCTCCGGGCAAAGCACCTGGTTTGGATGGGTAACCTGGAGAGCTTTTCAGATGTTATAAAGTGCAGCTAGGGCCATTGCTGGCAGCTCTGTACTCTGCGATAGGCACAACACAGAGTGTTCCAGCTGGCTTTTTGGATGGTGTTATTCTGCCTGTTTTGAAGCCGGGCGGCGCGGCAGCCGACCCGGCTGCTTTCCGGCCTATTGAATTACTAAACTACGATTATAGATTGCTGGCAAAGATTCTGGCCAACCGCTTGCTTGCAGTTGCTGGGGATGTGATACACCCAGCACAGTCAGCGTTTTTGCAACACAGGCGGATAGCGAACAGCATCAGATTGTTACAGCTGTTGCCTGCTCTGTTGCACGAGGAGCGGCGCATGGCAATGGTTGTGTTCACAGACTTTGCCAAGGCGTACGATACAATTGATAGGTCATTGTTATATGACGTGGCAGCAGCACTAGGCATTGGGGATGGATTTGTGGGTTGGATGCGAGTGCTACTGTCTGGTACACATACATGTGCTACAGTGAATGGCTTCAGTAGCCCCTTTTACCGTTGTAATGCTGGGGTGCGCCAGGGGTGTCCCTTGGCGCCTTTGCTGTACCTGTTTGTTGGTCAAGCATTGCTGTGTTACTTGAAGCAGCGTGGCATAGGCATCGTGGCAGCTAGTCAGCAGCTTACAGCCGCACAGTATGCTGATGATGCTGAGGTATTTTTGTTATCGCTTGCTGATGTTCCAACGTTTATGACATGCATGTCAGAATTTGCCAAAGCTTCTGGCCAGTGCTTGAACCCCACCAAATCATTCTTGTTGCATGTAGGGCAGCAGCCTAACCAGGCTGCAGGGCCAGATGGGGCAGCACATGCGTTGGGGGCTATGCAGGTTGTTCTTTGGGGGCTATGCAGGCAAAATCGTTGGGTGTGTTCTTTGATAGCATAGGCAACAGCAGCGTCGACTGGGATGGCAGGATGGAGGTGGTGCGGCATTGCATGCAGAATATCAGCCACATCTCTAAACTGTCAGCTTTTGGTAGGGCGTTCGCTGCCAATGCCTATGTGTTATCCACACTCTTGTATGCGGCCCAGTTTGCGGGCCAATTGCCTGAGGCAGTTTCAGGCAAACTTGGTACATGGACAGCAGCGCTGGTTGATGCTGGTTTGGGCCTGATGATGATTTGAGGCGCGCCCCTGGAGTTCCTGGGGAGTGCATGGCAGCGCATCCAACGCAGGGTGGTTTTGGGTTACTGCCAGTTCATCACCATCTGCTGTCGAGGTGGGCGTGTGAAGCACTGCCTTTCCTGCAAGGGGGTACTGCTCCTTGGGTGGCAGTGGCGCGGCAGCTGTGGCCCTGTTGGGCTGCTGCTACAGATCCATGCACACGTGCCACCAGCAGCAGCCCTTGGGGGCTGCTGTTGTGTGGCAGACATCATATTTTCCCATCTGCTCCTGCGGTTGTGTGCCTCCCCTCTGCATTGCGTGCACTTGCGATGGGGCTGCGGGCTCTACCGCCGCTCCGACATGTAGGTGCAGAAGCTTTGGATGTGGCAGGGTTATGCTGGCACGCACCGTTGTGGGCGAATCCTATTTTTACAGTCTCTCAGGATTGGGAATGGTTTGCACAGCGAAGGCAAGTTGTGGTTGGTCTTGAAAGTGTGGCTGCGTTTGGCTTGCTACAGCTGCCAAAGCTGCAAACTGTTGGCCAAGCTGTGCTGCTCTCATCCGAACTGGACCGCGTGTGTGCTTTGCCTGGATTACAGGCTCAACGTGCTGCGTATGAGCGTGACATTTGGGGCCCATGGCTATGCCACAAGGTACAGTATTCTGACAGGCAGCTGGCACGTCAGCACGTGCAAGCTTTGCTTGCGCTTGTTCCCATCCAGTGGGTTGGTGCCGCACGCACACACATTGCAGCAGCTTATGCTGCTGGTGAAACTACGGCTCAGCTCGCTGCATTGACACCTGATGAGTTGTTGTTAGCGCGTGAGGCGTTGTGTGCAGATCTGGGTTGGCAGCGTCCTGGAGGGGATACCAACAGCGTAATTCGTGTGGCAGATCTTACTGTTGCTGTTGCCACTAGGATGCAACGTCTCACTGCGTTAGATGCAATTGCTCCCCGTCATGCTGCATACTTGAACAGTGTTAAAACATTGGATGGATTGCCTGCGGGTACCCAGCTCCCTGATGTGCAGCTGGTGTTGTCCCGCTGGTGGAAGATCAGAGTGGCTAACACTTACAAAGAGGCAGCATGGCGTCTGGCATTGAATGCATTCCCTACTGCGCAGCGTATGCACCTCACCACGGGGTGTGCAGCATGTTCAGTTGTGGGACCAGGCGTGGAGCATCACTTTTGGACCTGTCCGGTAGCTGTTGCTGTTCGACGTGAGGTGGAAAGTCAGCTGAGAGCATTTCATATGCTGGCAGCAGGGGCAACCTTGCCGTGCAGCGCTTTGTGGCTGGCTTGTGCCCCTCACATTGACATGCATCAGCTTGTCTGGGACATGGTGTGTATAGCTGCAATACACGCTTTTGATCTTGGCCGCAGAGCTGCTTTGGCGGTTTCGCACAGGCTGAGTGTGCCTGTACTAGTTGAACAAGTTGCTGTGCGCGCAGCAGTTGGTGCCTTTTGGGATGCGCTGGCAGATTTTGCTGCTACCGCTAGAATACCTAGTCGGTGTAGGAACCAGCTGCTCACACGTCAGCCATTTGTTGCTTGGCACACTGTCTTGCGAGGCAATGGCTTACGGGTGATTCGCAGATGATGCCATGTACAATTGTGTGTTATTGCTTGACCTGCTTTCCACATGTACACCTGCTTGCGTGCTTGCTTTGCATGCTGTCAGCACGAGGCAGTTACACTACCAGGCTGTTGGGTGAGCATTGACATCAGTGCATACTTGCTTCATGCTGATGACATGCAGTGCTCTCAAAAGCCAGCACACTACTCACATTTACACATGTGCTGCCTTTGCGTCTGTATCAGCATTTTGCTGAGTCAGCGAAGCATGTTCAGCCTGCCCTCTACATGGAAGATGTATAGACTGCTGTCACCAACACTGATTAGAATACTGCATTCATGCCCGAAGATTCTCAGAGTGCAGCCAAATTGCGTGTCGTAAGGAAGACGGTTATGCTAGCATAACCAATGTCATACCTTACGCACAGAGGTTTTTCTGGGGTTGAAACCTCAGAGTGACAGCCCGAGCTAAGCTGCTTGCAGCTTCCTATTTTACCAGGTGTCTGTGGTGGCGTATGCCGCATGAACACACCGTGTAACCCCTCTATCTCTATCTACGTGGCTATCCCAGCAATTCCCGAGCTCAGGAAGCGCATTATTGCCGAGTGCCATGACTGTCCAAGTGCAGGACATCTTGGCCACACCAAGACCCTGCAACGTGTGGCCAGGAGATTTTGGTGGCCGCACATGAGCCGTTCTGTCTATTCTTATGTTGTGGCATGTCCTTCATGTCAGCGCAATAAGCCTGTGATGCAGCGACCTCTTGGTCTTCTGCAGCCTTTACCTGTGCCTACGGCAAAATGGGAGCAGATTACCATGGATTTGATCACAGATCTGCCTGTTACCAAGGAGGGGCATGATGCGGTGGTGACCTTTGTGGATCGCCTGACAAAGATGGTCCACTTTGCACCCACCACTAAGACTGCAGGAGCGGAGGCGATCGCCAACGTATTTGTGCGTACATGGTATAAGCACCATGGTTTGCCTCGTGTCATTATCTCTGACAGGGATCGGCGGTTTCTGAGCCACTTTTGGCAGGCATTGTTCAAAGCTCTTGGCACTGAGCTGCGGTTTTCTACAGCTTTTCAACCGCAGACTGATGGCCAGAGTGAGCGTGCGAACCGCACCTTGGAAGAGGTGTTACGCCACTTTGATTCACCTCACCAGGATCATTGGGACGATTACCTAGATTTGGCGGAGTTTGCTATCAATGATTCAGTCAGTCCTTCTACGGGCTACACGCCTTTCTATTTGGCGTATGGTCAGAATGTGTCCTCACCTATTGATTTGGCAGATGTGATCGTGCCAGCAGCGCAGATGCGTGCTCAGGAAATGACGGACTCAATTGAGCATGCCAAGGCCAAGCTTCGGGAGTCCCATGAGCGCCAAGCGCGCGCAGCCAACAAGGAGCGACAACACTACCTGTTCCAAGTCGGAGACAAGGTGAAGCTGTCCACAATCAACCTCAATTTACCATCCACGATGAGCAAGAAGCTCGCAGCTCGCTTCATTGGCCCCTCCACGGTGGAGAAGGTCATCAATCCGGTGGCCTACAAGCTGAAGCTTCCTGCTTCTCTCAAGATTCACCCTGTATTCCACATCAGCTTACTCCGGCCATGGAAGGAAGATGCGCAGTTCCCCGACCACAAAGGACACTCTGCACCCGTGCTCGTGTACCCTGATGACGACCAGTGGCTGGTAGACAAGCTCCTTGACAAGCGGCGTGAGCGAGTCGGCCGGCGCTGGATTATCAAGTACTTGGTCCGGTGGCTCAATTGTGGCCCAGAGGATGATTCATGGGAGCCAGCAAGCAACATTGAGCAGAGCTTGATAGATGAGTAGGAAACCTCTCATCATGCAACCCCAGAGCAGGCGGTGGCTACCCGCAGCACACGCAGGCAGGTGCGTCGACGTGGCTGATGGGTAAGCAGCGAGGACGTTGCTCCTTGGGGAGGGGGCATGATGTAAGGTTGAAGGAACCGGAAGTTTCTAGAAGGTTCTAGAAGGTTCTGGATGTTTCCAGAAGGTTCCAGATGTTCCAGAAGTTCTAGAAGTCTCCGGAAGGATGTAGATGTTTCCGGAAATAGTATGTTCTAGGATTGTCTAGAAGCTTCCTTGGTCCAGAATGTTCCAATTGTAGGCAGTTGAGGAGGCGTTGTAGGTTTTCGCCAAGGCTATAAATAGAGGGGCCTCTCCTCACTCAACAAGAAGTATTCACTCAAGAAGTCTTTCCATCAGACCTCTCAAGTCCTCGTAGCCTCGTCTATTGTGTGAAGCCTTCCCTTGGTAACTAACTGAGCCTTCTATACAACTACGGCCTACGTCGAATCGCTATAGAAGACCTTAGTTGCCAAAGGACCCGCGGACAAGGCGTGACATTTTCTGTCACGTGTTGACATTGTGCTCATTTGGGGTGGCTCATACCATCTGAGATGGTGTGTTACATGGTGACTGGACCTGCATGGTTCTTTTGGACCCACATGTAACTACTCTCTCTCATATTTTGCACTTGCGAGAAAGGCTATCATGGGAGACTGTGCTTCAGCTGTGCGCAGATGGTGGTGTGGGTGCGTCCATTGCAAGTTACTGACATGCAGTGGGCTTTTGTACAAGCACACCTGCCAGGTGCGCTGTGCGACACCACCTCAGAGAGCGGGCTGGTGCCTGCAGGCTGGCTGACAGCACTTTTTAGTTGTTGTTTAGGAGCCTGAGCTTGCTGCCACGCCCCAAGAGCCCTTCACCATTGATGTTGGTGGAGGCCGACTGGAGGAAAAGTTGGTGCTTGACGATGAATGCCCTTATGGGGCCTTATACAGGGTAGGGGATTTGGGCAATTTGCCCCTACTCAGGTGTCACCCCGTGATGATAATCCGTGGTGTGTATGTGTGTGTGTGTGTCAGGAGGGACAGACCCCACCGTCCTCACAGGCGAGGCCATTACTGGGTTAGGAGGGGGCCTAGCCGGAAGTAGGTGACTGTACCATTGCTGGCCCCCCTTACCAGTTACCAGTTACCAAAGTAGGGCCACTGGCCCACCCTGTAAGGAGCCAAACAAGGCGTATGGGGTCCAAGAGGATCTAAAAGGAGCACCAATCAACTAGAGACTTCAATCAGCTCTGAAAGTTCAGAGTCCTCAACGGAGGCAGTGCTGTCAGCACCATTAAGCACAAAGTGTACGAGCTCAGGATCGCGCCGCACAAGGAAACAATAATAGTGGACGAAAGCAGCAACATGCTTTGTCGTTGCTGCATAAAATCTGCCAAGCGTCGCCCATCAGGGCGCACTGTATCCCTAGGGCTCTCCCACTCTCCAAACTCATCAAAAAGATACCAAAAATGCTCTCGAACTCAATCATATGCATCACATTCAAAGACCATATGAAACTCATCCTCAACCTGGTCAGCAGTGCAAAACGTGCACAGCCTCTGCTGTCTAGGCAGCTCTCTGCCGTCCACAAACTCCCACCTGCCTGTTGCCACTCAAGGTCATGAGCACCTAGTCTAAAATGCATGAGAGATTCTAAGTGCACCTTGTTCAAATGTAACAGGCAGCAAGGGAACAACAATCCCAGTTCAGGCCAAAGCCATGTCAGGCGAAGCCTATGTGGCTAGGCAAACCCCAGTTCAGCCCCAGACAGGGCCGAAGGCCCTGGCATGCGGTTCCGATCCTGGCTCTGGGCTTACCCGCAAGGGTTCAGGTCTTGCGCCAGGAGCCCAGTCGAGGAGCGGTGCTGGGCTTAATACGGATTGGAGGAGCATGCCGACAGTTCTCCCTTGCGTTCCCAGTGTACAGTAATGTTTGGCGCTACATCAAACCAGCAGTATTATGCACATAATCTTGGCACCAACTTTGGGGCTGCGCCAAGTCAAGCTCTCCAAAGGGCGTGCCAGCAAACCAGCTGTCATATGTGGTATAAACCACAGACTCAGCCCCAGCAGTTCTGGGGTTAGCAGGCAGGTCATGCCACTGCTGATACAACCAGGCCTGAAAAGCCTCACGCACCAATGACATGTCTTGCTGCTCAAGGCAATGCAATCCAACAAGTGCTTCAGGTACATCGCCCAACGTGCCCGAGTGGGCATGCAGGGTGCGAATAAACGACTGAAACTGCCAGAACCACAGAGACTTCTGCATGCGCTGGTCAGCATGCGCTGGTCAGCATGCTTACCAGTGCTAGGGCTCAAGTTGGTGGTATAGTCTGGCCTTACCTTTCCCATCCGGAACGCTTGAAGCTCTTTCACTATTAATTTCATGGCTTTTGGAAAGTCGAACTGCAACCGCCATAGACCGAATACATCAGACGCAGTCGGTGTTGTCGTGTAAAGCAGCGACGCAACGTGCAGTAGAGCTGTAGTAGACGTTCATTAACGGCATTAAGCAACTATTGCCTAACCGACAGCAGCTAGGGGAGCCACACTCAGCAAGCAGGAGCAGAAGCAGAAGCCAGCAGTAGCAGCACACCGATGCTGCGTGCTGTGCAGAAGCGCCCTGGTGTTCACGGATCTGCGAGTAGTTAACATACGTTTGACAGTTAAAGCCTGCCTCTTGTTTCTACCCCGACAGTAGTCTACCCCGACATGTTGGTGCCAACTAAAGTGCACTTTAGGGACAGTCGCACAGAAAGCCTCTCGGACCGTCTGCGCAATTGCATTATATGCGTAAGTGAATTATTAACACCATTGCAATTGCCCCGCAACTGCATCAATGCTGTTGCGCGCATTATACAATTTCACAGTGGGTTAACCGACGGTAGACCAAACGATCCACCAGGTGATCACCGGGTGCTCAACCGCTGCCAAACTGTATAAGGAAGTTATTTTCAGATGTCACATTCACGTTTCAGCTTGTAACATCACAACTCACAGAGCCTCTTCCTTATGCAAGAGTATACTGTTGCTGGCACGTCAGCAAGCAAACATCAGACCATCTTGATTGAACCTGCGAGGTCGCAGCTAGAAGCTGCTTGCTCCAGTCAATGATGCCAAACAGATAATGATGGCACACGGCATGCAGCCATAATCCAGAATTCTCATATAAACAGCCACATCTATATATAGTGGTATATACCTGGACAGCAGCAACTGGCATGGTGCAACGAACGCAAGAAAGACAGCCAGCTCTGCTTGTTGAGCACTTCAAGTTGTGGACCATGCTGCGTCAAGCACCATTAGCAGGTTCGGCTGGGTACTGGGTCAGCTCAAGGCCAAGATCTACCCTTTGACACGCCTCCAACTCGCACTTGCAGCGGCATGTCCTTCACAACAGCCAGCCGACAACTACGCAACACCAACTTGACACCCGGCACTACACCTTCAACTTGGTCATGTCAATGCACTTGGAGTACCAGGAGCTCTGGAGCGGGCCGCTACTGGTCAAGCATTGCATGAAGGTATGATGTTGCTTTGGAGTCCAGGATCCGCCTAAAACGTTCACTTCACACTTCTGCAGCTTCCAATGTTGCCAATGTCATGAATGTTGATCCTATCGGCGCTCACTTACGCCCGTCCCCACCACCCAAGTACTGCAGCAGCCAGCCGTGCCCGTGCATCTGGCGACAGCTGTCACTGCGGTGACGTGCACCCGGTGAATGACTTACAACCGGACGCATGCCGCGCAATCCTTTTGCCACCCTGCTGGTAGCGCTAGCAACCTGCTGCTGCTGGTCCTGGCTAACGCTTCTGCACCTCTGCTGTATGCATGCTTTTGATGCTGCATTCGACACCTACTAGTAGTACTGCTCCTGCTGCTGTCAGCAGTGGCGCTGCAGGAGGTGCTGCTATAACTAAATGCACCGCAGTTGTCACCGGCCATGTCACTAGCCATCAGCCAGCACTGCAGCAGCCAGCCGCGCCCGTGCTTCCGGTGACAGCGACGTGCAGCCGCTCACCACCAGACCTCTGCCACTACCACTGGCCGCAATCCTCTTGCCACCTGCCCTACTGCTAGTAACGTCAGCAGCCCTGCGGTTTGTCCTCCTTAAATCCTGTGCACCATCTCCTGCTGCTGCTGCTGACCGTGGTGGTGGCGCCGGCGGTGCCGCTACTGCCACATACACCTCTGACAGCTGGCCGCAGTTTGCCAGCTGCAGCAGCGTCATGCTCCTGCTGGCCAGCGTCAGGCTGTGCAGCCTGCTGCAGGCCGAAGCAGCAAGCGTGGTGAGGCAGGGGCTGCTGCTGCTGAAGGCGCCGAGGTTGCGGCAGCCGGTGATGTCAACTGACTCGAGCTGCAGCTGGGCTGCAGGGGCAGAAGGACAAGCAGCAACAGCAGCAGCAGGTGTTAGCAACCCGATTGGCACAGCAGGTCCTGTAGCTGATGAAATCGCCGATGAGCACAACACAATTGCAAGCAGCATTATTGCCAGGTCAACACCCATATTGTATCTGCATCAATGCTTGACTACACGCATTGTGCTCTGGGTAACCGGTGCGCTGGGCGTCTCTGCTGCTGCGCATGCCATACGTGTTGTGAGTCCCCAGACCCAACTGTATGTCCTGCCGCTTGGTAGAGCTGCACTTGCTAGGATTCTGCCCTGACTTAAATGTTCCATCACATCAAATCATGCATAGCCGCACCTGTGAAGTGCAGGCTGTGCATGTTCCAGCATCCGTTGAGGTCGATGCTGCGCAGCTGCGGTAGGCTCTGCAGCACAGCCTGCAGCTGCAGCCCTGATGCACGCCTGCTGCAACAGGTTCAGATGCTGCAGCGCGGGCACCTGCACAAACAACGGCAGTGGCAGCAGCACATGTCCAGCAGGTCAGTGACACGGCACATTGGCAGGCTCTCAAATTACAAGAACCACCGGCAAAGAGTTCAGATGCTGCAGCGCAGGCACCTGCCAGGGCAGCTGCAGTGCCAGCAACACGTGTGCAGCAGGTCAGTGAGACGGCACAGTCGCAGGCATTAGAATCACATGAACTGCCAGCAAACAGGTTCAGGTGCTGCAGCGCAGGCACCTGCGAAGGCAGCGAGCAGTGCCAGCAGCACATGTCCAGCAGGTCAGTGACACGGCACAGTGGCACGCACGCAAATCACATGAACTGCCAGCGAACAGGTTCAGCTGCTGCAGCGCAGGCACCTGTAAGGACAGAGGCAGTGCCAGCAACACGTGTCCAGAGAGGCAAGGAGACAGCACACTAACAGACTTCAGGCAAACACATGCAGATGCTGCAGTGCATGCACCTGTATGGACAGAAGCAGTGCCAGCAGGTGCTGCACTGCTAAAAAGAAGTGCTGTGCCATGCTGTGCACCAAAGCAGCCGCACCTGCCACGCGTCTGGGTGGAAGTCGATGAGGCTGCCACACTGCGCCAGGCTCAGGGTGGTCAGGGCGGGGCACCTGCAGCAGCAGCAGCAGCAACAGCAGCAGCAGGCATGTGAGACTGAGACCTGAAGTGTTAGACTCGCATCTCGACACAATGATGCTTATGCTAGGCTCAGGCTGGTCAGGCAGGGGCACCTCCGGCTGGTCAGGCAGGGGCAGCAGCAGCAGCAGTAGGGCGCGGGCCAATGGCATTGATGCTATGCCTTGAATGTGTAACATGATGATTATGAGCAGCAGCAGCAGCAGCAGCAGCAGCGGCAGGCATTTCTGGCAAACATATCTCGTAAATAAACAGTCTACCAGTTGCTGCTGAATGCTTGTGGGATGATGGTGGCGCGTCTAGGTTAGCAGCGGCTGCGTAGCGCTGCGCATATGCTGCAGATGCTTGCACTTGCTGCATGTGTCACGGACATGCACATGGCTTTGGACCCCAAGGCACTCGTGCTTGATGCTGAGCAAGCATGGTACGCACGCACATACGCATGCCAGGCACCCCACGATACCCTGCTGCTGCTGCAACACAAAAACAGAACGCAAAGTCGCTTTGCATACTCATAGGCACTCATGCCTATCCTGCCGCGTTTCCACCACAGGCAGAGCATGTGGAACACGCCGTACATCCGTAGCAACCCAACATTCAGGTTCAGGCTGACCAGCATGTATGTATGTATGTATGTATGTATGTATGTATGTATGTATGTATGTATGTATGTATGTATGTATGTATGTATGTATGTATGTATGTATGTATGTATGTTGCAGAAATGATAACTGCGTTGGACGCACATGCGCAACTGCTGTACAGCTTCCCTTGCAACCGCAAGCAAGCGATCGGTCAGGATCCTCACGAGCACTCTATAGTCATAGTTGAGCAGTACAACTGCTCAACTATGATTACAAAGTGATGGTCAAGATCCTGGCCAATTCGCTGCCGGCGGCCGAAAGGCAGCTGGGTCAGCTGCGTCACCACCAAACTGCAAACTAGGCGAAATAACATCATCAAGAAAAAACAGCCGGGAACACGCTGTGCTGCGCCAATAGCTGAACACAATGCTGCCAACAGAGGCGCATTTGCTCACTCAAGTTCAGGCTGACCAGCTGCAGCATCGCCACGCCAACCTGCCGCAGGAAGTGGCAGCAGGACAATGCTGCAGTCCCAGAGGTACTTGCACTGCTGCGCCTGCCATCATCCTGCTGCCAGCCTACTGCAGAAGCCGCACCATGCATCCCAACAACCCCAAACACAAACTCACAATGTCACACCTCATGCGCAGGCGGTACAGCGTCCTGCAGGCGCTCAAGTTCAGGCTGACCAGCTGGGGCATCGCCACATCAACCAGCCGCAGGAATTCGAAGTGGCAGCAGGACGATGCTGCACTCCCAGAAGGACTTGCACTACTGCGCCTACCACCATCCTGCCGCCAGTCTACCGAAGAAGCAGAGCATGTTCACAGCACCATACATCCCAACAAACCCCGAAACAAACTCACAGCGCTGATGCCTCACACACATACCTCATGCGCAGGCGGTACAGCGTCCTGCAAGCGCTCAGGTTCAGGCTGACCAGCTGCGGCATCGCCACATCAACCAGCCGCAGGAAGTGGCAGCAGGACAGGTCGATGCTCTGCAGGGGGTGGCTGGCTGGCAGGTGCAGCACCATCTGCGTCAGGCCCTGCAGCCTAGAGGCGCGCAGCTCACGCAGAACGCCCTGCAGGGTGGCAAACAGTTAATTGCAGGACACAGCAACAGCAACAGTAAGTGCAGGGCGCACACGTTTGTGGGTGGCTGGCTGGCACGTGCAGCACTGCCTGGGCCTTGCAGCCTTGATGCACGCAGCTCACGCAGCACTCCCTGATACACCACCAGAAAACACAGAGCAACACAGAGCAACACAGAGCAACACAGAGCAACACAGAGCAACACAGAGCAACACAGAGCAACACAGAGCAACACAGAGCAACACAGAGCAACACAGAGCAACACAGAGCAGATGTGTAAGTGTACATGCAGGCTGCAGGTCTGCCACTTTCCTGCAGGGCAGCGGGTGGCTGGCTGGCAGGTGCAGCACCATTTGGGTGAGGCCCTGCAGCCTTGAGGCACGCAGCTCACGCAGCACGCCCTGTTGCACAAGCAAACACAGAGCAACACCGGGCAGATGTTGATGAGTATATGTGCAGGCTGCAGGTCTGTCACTTCCTTTTGGGGCAGCGGGTGGCTGGCTGGCAGGTGCAGCACCATGTGAGCGGGGCCCTGCAGCCTTGAGGCGCGCAGCTCTCGTAGAATGCCCTGCAGGGTGGTACACAGTTAAAGAGCAACAAATTCGCAGATGTATGCTAAGTATATGTGCACAACTGATGTCTGTCACTTTGCTGCAGGGCAGGGGGTGGCTGGCTGGCAGGTGCAGCACCATCTGAGTAAACCCCTGCAGCCTTGGGGCGCACAGCTCATGCAGAACGCCCTGATACAGAGTAATCTGCAGGATACAGCAACGGCAGCAGTAGGTACAGACTTAGGGTGGCTGGCAGGTGCAGCACCATCGGTCAGGCCTTGACACCTTCAGGTAACATGGCACGCGTCAGCAAAAGCAACAAAAGACAAGGGAACAGCAGGTGCTTACCAGCTGTGGGATGACCGACTCAGCCATTGCAGCCACTCATTGTCATATAACAGTGGATGTAACACATATCACTGCACTGTCCTGCAAGCTCTCACCAAGGGTGGGATGACCAATCCAGCTGAGCTGAACCGTTTGCAGCCACTGATGTCCAGCACAGCCAGCGAATGCTTCGTGGCAGCTCCCTGCAGCACCTGCCGCAGCCCATCATCTGCAAACCCTGCATTGCCTGACAGCCGCAGCTCAGTCAAGCCGCCAGAAGCGGCAGCAGCAGCAGCGGCAGCAGCAGCAGCAGCTTGCTGCCGCGACTGCAGCTCGAGTGCTGCTAGGCGGTTGGTGACTGCCGAGGCTAGGTTGGTATTGAGGGGGTCTCCGATAGCAGGGTTCGGGCCTAGCGGCAACCCTTCCCCTGCTGCTGCTGCTGCTGCACTGGATGCTTCCCAAGCATCAACAGTTACGGAGGCGCTGCCATCACCTGCTGCTGCTGCAGCAGCACTGTTTGCGGCTGCCTCAGCCTCTGCTACTGCTGCCGCAGCTGCTGAGGATGCAGCTGCATCCTCAGAATGCTCTGCAGCTACAAATGCAGCAGTTTGGGTGTCTGTTGAAGCTTGTTCTGCACGCTCTACATCTTGCTCTGTCCATTCCTCTTCAGGCCATTGCTCCCATTCGCCGCTGCTGCTGCTGCCATCATTGTCACTGCTGTACCCGTTAGCTCGGGCATACTGCTCATAGTCAAACTCGTCATCATTGTCGTCACTGACTGCTGCATCATCCTTGTCATCCTGCTGCTGCGGCTCTGCTCTGTACTTTGCTAGCTGGTAGAGTGTCTTGTTTGTCACGTGTGGGCAGTGGCTCAAGTCTAGCGACCTGGCAGTAACAAACAACCGCAGCAGCCGCAGCAGCAATAACGTAGTTTTGTATCAGGTATCACCTGCTTCTTCAGTGGTAGCAGGGGCTGCAGCAAACCATACACGCACGCAATGCCAATTCCCGTTGCCGTGCAGGGATATATCTTCACGCTTGAAATGCTTCAGGCTTGGCAAAGCTTGCTGTCGTAACTTTTGACATTCCCAAACGTGCTTCACAAGGTAGATGATGATGAGTGATGACGCCCCACACTACTGCTTGCCGCCAAAACAGCAAGCAGGTGCAGCCTCACCTGAGATGCTTCAAGCTTGCCAGGGCCTCTGCTAGCACCTTGTCAGTGGCACTGCTCACGGTCGGAACTGCCAACGATACTCAAGATGACCCCCCAGACTCCCGCTTGCCACCACAACAGCAGGTGCCAGCAACAACAGCAACACAAGCTCACCTCAGATGCTTCAAGCTTGACATTGCCTCTGCCAGCACCTTGTCAGTGGCCCCCACCAGCCCACGCATCACAAGGCCAGTGATGGGCTGCTGCTGCCGTGCACGTGTGGCTTAGGCGGTAAAACCAAGACCTCACACTTCAAGTACTTCAGGCTCGGCAGTGCTTGCTGCCAGAACTTTGCAATGATACCCTCGAAATCCCACACTCACGCTGGCCGCCAAAACAGATAGCAGGGTGCAACCTCACCTCAGATGCTTCAAGCCTGCCAGGGCCTCTGCCAGCACCTTGTCAGTGGCCCCCACCAGCCCACGCATCACCAGGCCAGTGATCGGCTGCTGCTGCCGTGCAGGCGTGGCTGAGGCCTCTGCGACCGCCACAACCGCCTTGAACATGTTTGCCTCTGCTTCCTGCTTGTGCATAGCTGCAACCTGCAAGGTGACCAGTACAGGGGGTGCATTCGCGAATCAGCACAAAGAAAGACACATGCATCATAATCCGCAGAAGTGGCAACTGCTACAACCAACTTGAACATGTTGGCCTCTGCCTCCTGCTTGTGCATCGCCACAACCTGCAGGACAGCGTGCGGTACAGAGGTTAGTGCGCAGATGTGCACAGAGGCTGGCACATGCATGATCATCTGCAGACATCCGCGACTGCCACAACCGCCTTGAACATGTTTGCCTCTGCTTCCTGCTTGTGCATTGCCACAACCTGCAAGTCAACGAGTACAGGGGGTGAATTCGCGGATTTGCACAAAGACAGACACGTGCTTCATCATCTGCAGACGTCAGCAACCGCCCCAACAGCTGTGAACATGTCAGCCTCTGCCTCCTGCTTATGCATTGCCACAACCTGCAAGTTAACGCGTATAGGGGGTAAGAACGCAGCTGTGCAGATGTGCGCAAAGACAGTCTAACAACAAGTGCATGCATGCAGCACCACCACATGCGCTGATGCCAGAGAACCTGCAGCCTCCACCATTGGGCATCGTGCACGCGTATCTTACGGCTCTCGCCTGCTCAATCCCGTACTGTACGAACAGACACATGATGCATCATCCGCCATTCCCACCAACAGGATGTAAGCCACAAATGCACTCGTGCACACGTCAACACCCTACCCTAGTGGGGCACGGGATCAGGCGTTCAATCCGGACAACACGATGATGTTGATTATGGTGCATGAGGGAGGGCTTGGGTTCAGGGTAATGATGATGATGGTGATGTCGACACCCACCTGTGGTGGCAGCTCCTCTGCATTGAGTCGCGCAATGTGCCGCTCCAGCCTGCTCAGGTCCACCAACCCAGCACACGCGTGCCCTGCCACCATGCCCACAAGCCCTGAGTACCCAAGCCCAGGAGGCAGCAGCAGCCGCTGCACATGCCGCCGCATGTGGCGTGCGCGCAGGCAGAACTCGCTACATGTGGGTGCTGCACGCGCCAGATCGCGAAGAGGCACGTGGCCTAAGATGGCTTGCTTGACGTCAGCAGGTAGTTCTGACCAGGAGAGGGGCAACGGCTGCTGCTGATGTTGGCTGAGGGCGCTGCTGCTGCTGCTGCTGGCTCCGCCTGCTGCTGCTGCTGAGCTGCTAGATGCTCGACCTGCAGCAGAGTGGTGTGGCAGCAGACCGGCATTGATGGGGGATGCAGTTGAATGCAGCAGACGGCAAAAAGCACAACACAGGGGAACCGCAGGTCCATCATGGCCTGGTTGATCATGGGTGCCCAGCCAGGCTGGTGCTATAGAACAAGCGGAGGTGCGAGAGACTGCTGAAGACAACAGAGGGGCTACCTTCCTGTGTTCCTCGACAGCTTGTTGACGAGCCTGTTTGCTGTTATTTGTAAAACATTGGTGGCATGTTGAGCAATGCGTGCACATCAGCAGCATGTAGGGGGCAAGCGTAGCAGAGCTGTCAAGCACCAGCTGGGTGTATGGCAAGGATGGTGGTGCGGGTGGGGGTTCGCACCCGAGCGTTTGCGAATGACGTTGAGAAATCCCACAAAAAACCACACCCAGTAGCGCCAAAACATGCACTTGTGCTGAATGCACGTACACCAGTGCCACACCAGATAGAATGCAGATGCGCTGGTAGCATACAGCGCCCTAGATACAAGGTGTATTTGGCCCAGATGATCTGGGGGAAGCAGTCTAGTGAAAAGTACTGTGGCTACAAGCAGGTGGTTAATCTGAGGTGCACTTCACGAGGCAATGCAAATGATGGATGTGATTCAGTACATGCATCGGCTTACCTAAGGTGGCTTGTGGCCCGGCTGGGGGTGCAGCAGCGCCCAGCATGCTCAATAGGGCATCAACTGCTGCCTCAAAGTTGCCTCCGCACGCTGCCAGCACATCTCGGATAACAGCGGGCTCTGCTGAACCTTGAAACATATCCATGAGCTGGCGCAGCACCTGCTGCTGTTCAGCAGGGGATGATGCTGCCTGCTGCTTGTGCTGCTGCTTTCCTGCAAGCTGCGCGTCCTTCAGTTGGAAGAGCTTTTCTTTCTCACGCTTGCGCTGCTGCTCGCCACGCTTGCCCCGTGGTGCCAATTGCTGCGGATCTTCGCCATACTCGTCATCATCTTCAATCAGTGCCTCAAAGGCTGCACGGTTGCGGGGGTTGTTGAGGTCATACGTGACTGACTGGCCAGACCCTGTCTGACGTTGCTTGCGAGTCATGCTGCTTGAGGGCTGCCCAGGGTGCTCTAATGTCGTTCAGATAGGCTTATGGTACTGTAACTGAGCGGCAACACAGGGTGAAGTGCTGATCAGGACCGTCCACAGACAGAGTCCTGTAAGAGGGGGGTACAGGCCAACAATGCATACACAGCACAATACGTACCACCCAAACTCAAACTTCTGACGTTCATGTGAGTAAAGATCAAATGGAACAAAGCGTATTAGGCACGACTGAGAACTGTCATGCGATTCTTGTGACATGTTAACCGTGAGTGCGTCTGGGTGTATTACGGCCTCGTAGGACAGATGCGGCCTCTTTGATATGCGACCGGCTGCATGGCAAAGGCCTTGCAAGCTTCATCGCTGTGACTGGAAGGCTTTACTGCTGCTGTCGCTCGATTGCACCGTTCCAAGTCCCTTTTTCGGGCTGCAAAGTCTCAAATCACTATTCAGGACGTTTGAAAGTGCTTGAAGGCTTTGGGCTGACAGGATCAGGGCCAAGCAATTGAGCCGGGCCAGAGTGTAACCCTCACGGCCGTGTTTTCAGTCTGGAGCAGTTCAAATGTCTACCTTAACTAGTCCAGCATGGGCAGCAGCTCCTGCAGGGCCACAGGCCTCGGTCGCTGCTGCCTCGGTGGCAGGGCCAAGCAGCAGTGCGTCTGAAATGACGCGTGCAGGCTCTGGATTGCTTTTAAGCAGTCAGGGCAGCACAGGACAAACAGCGAGTGCGCTCATCCCGGTCTCAGCAACAGCCCCTATCCAGGTTGTCGCGCTGCCTGGATCAGCAGCGCTTGGCCAAAATCCTAGCGCGCTGACGGATGCTGTGTCGCAGCAGATGATGGGTGCAGAGGTGCGCTGGGCATGGTTGTGGGTGTGTGGGTGTGGAGGGGACAAGTGCAGTAGGGGCCTGATCTGGCCAAACTGGACAGCAGGTTCATGCATGGTCACTCCTGAAGCATGAACTTGATGCATTGTGGTTGCCTACGACTAGCTACTTCATGTTGGCAAGCCAGCAGTGCATGTATGGGTGCTTGCCTGCAGCTGCTGCTGCCCAGAGCAATCCTTCAAGCATTTTGTTATGTTATCACTGCAGGCCCTTGACGCCAGCAACGCGGCAGCAGCACAGGACATGGTTCCCGCAGTGCCACCTGCAATGGTGGTGTCTAAGGGCAAGAACAAGACCTACAGGGGCGTTAGGCAGCGGCCCTGGGGCAAGTGGGCGGCAGAGATTAGGGACCCTACAGTGGGCGCGAGGCGGTGCGTGCCTGCGCTCAGTTCGGCACAGCTGTGCTACAGTTTGTTCTGAGTCTGCTGCCTTTTTGCTGAATGCCAGCGTGCATGTGAAGTTTCAATGTTTGCTGCAGCAATGCAGCAGTGCATGCATATGCGCATTGATCCTGGGCGTAGTAGCAGTTCGAGAGCGCCAACCCCACTCTGTATGCAAGAGCAGCTGCAGCATGCACGCAGCAATTGCAACATCCCATATCACCCTCACAGCATGCTGCTGCTCTCCTTGAACCTTTCCTGCAAGCAGGTGGCTCGGCACGTTTGACACAGCAGAAGAGGCAGCGCGTGCGTATGACGCAGCTGCACGCGCCATCAGGGGCCCCGCAGCGCGCTGCAACTTCCCGCTGCCTGAGGAGATGTCAGCACAGCAGGTGGAGGCGCACTGCAAGGCAGAAAAGGAGCGGCTGATCAAGTCAGACGCTGAAAAGGGCAAGGTGCATGCAGGCGCAGTCATGAACGCAGCTGCCGCAGCAGCACACCACCACATGCACCAGGGGCACATCCACCCGGCAGCAGCGCACGGAGGCGCGGTGGTGTCGGCTGCAGCGTTGGTGACTGACGGTGCGTAACAGGCTGCGTATAACAGCAGTGTCTCAATTGCAGCGCTGCTGAGCGCAGCTTCGGGTGCAGCCGTAGTAGTAGTATCATCAGGCTGTGCATATGCCTGTGGTACCAGGCCATCACAGCAGCAATCGCTGGGGCACGGCAGCCGCATCATGCTGGCAGTGCTATGTGCATGTCAGCAGTTGGTGTGAACTGCCGCTTGGTCTCATCGTCCGCAGCTACCTCGCACATCATTCGAGTCTGCCAGCAGTGCGTATATGCTGTGCCCTAATCCCCGCTATGTGCGCACTCCAATATACATCTTCCTGCAGGCAACAAGGTTCGCGGCGTGAAGGCAGGGCCCCGCAAGGTGAAGAAGCAGGCCTTTGGCATGATGCCCTCGCACGTGCCAGGCCCCGCGGGGCCCTCTGCCGCAGTCGCTGCTGTGCTGGAAGGCACTGGCATTCTGATGGGCAGCTCTGTTGACGAGCACCACCTTATCCACAAGCCTGCAAAGATGGGCCTCGCTGCGAGCGACATCACGGGCGCGATGGCGGTTGCGGACGCGATGCACTTTGGCGGCGCGGTCAACGGGCAGAGCCCCAGCCTGGTGAGAAGGGTGACTGCTGCTTGCGTAGCTGTGTGGCGGACGCAGCAGCTGGGTGGTCAGGGCAGCTAGCATGCGTGTTGCAGTCTGTATGTGCATGCGCGTCTTTGCCGCGTGAGGCCAGCTGTGCACAGCAGCAGGCTGTGTGTGTAATCCAATGCATGCTGTCACGGCCAGCATCGCACGCAAAAACGTGAACATGGCTTGCGAAACTTGCTGTGAAGGGCCAGCCACGCATGCCTTACACAGAGATGGTTCCGGTGGACGTGCCACTGCTGACATCTGGCCGCATGCCTTGCTCTTCTTCTGTCTTCTTCTCCTGCTGCAGCTGTTTGCGGGGCTGCATCACGGCGTGCCCGGCTCCAACAAGCTGCCGGAGTGGCCCCCCGCTGGCAGCATCGGCAGCCTGGGCATGGGCATGGGCATGTCGCCGGGGCACATGATGATGTTTGGCACTCCCCCACTGGGGCGCAGCGTGGACATGGTGGACGTGTGCACGCAGCTCATGGAGGCGGGCGGTGAGTGCCGCGGCTTCTTCTATCATTTGTCAGCGTCGTATCTGCTTAAGAATGTATGTGTTTTGCTTTGCTTTGGCTGTGCATACCATGGTTAGGAAGTGCATTATATGGGTTGGGGGACGTGTGCACGCAGCTCATAGAGGCGCGCGGTGAGTACAGCTGCTGCTGTCGGAGTGGCGCGGCATTGGATGCGTCCCTTGAGCAGCCCGTCTTGCGTGCATGAAGCAGACTCATGCTTGCTGTATGCGGTGCAACACAGCAGCTGTGTGTCAGCTGATGGAGCTGTTTTGTGCAGCGGCCGTGGAGAAGCATTGGCATTGCTGGCTTATCTTCATGGAGCGCACATCGTGCGTCGAGCCCAGGGCCCTCGTATCTTATGCTAGGATGCTGGCAAATTGCATCATTCCCCTGCTGCTGCTGCTGCTGCTGCTGCTGCCAAACGCTGCAGTGGACCACATGAACATGGGCAGCCTGCGTGCGGAGCTGATGATGCCGCAGTGCCTGGCGCTGGGCGAGGACGAGGACGAGGACGAGCTTGAGGCAGAGATGGCCATCATGGGCCAGGGCCCCGGCATCTTCACCAAGCGCTCGCCACACCTGGCAGGTGGGGTTGTTAGACTGTCATTTGTAACATGGTTCTCAACATAGTCTGTCAGTAACATGAGGACGAGGACGAGCTTGAGGCAGAGATGGCCATCATGGGCCAGGGCCCCTGCAGCTTCACCAAGCGCTCGCCACACCTGGCAGTTGGGTGGGTACAGTTGTTAGTGACAGTTATTAGTGACAGTAATTCTTTGTTAGTGATGTGTCGCTGTGTTTGTGAGGATGGAGACCAGGCAGAGGTGGGCTGGGAGCCCAGTGCTTCAGTATGTGCTGGTGGCACCTGGCACGTGGGCAGTGATGCAGATCTGTGTTGTGCGGGTCATCGTTGTGCACGGCGTCGCACATGTTTTGAGTTTGGTCGTGTTTTGATCGCTGACCTTGTTGCGTGTGCCTGTTCTGTTGTCTGTCTGGTCGATGCAGGCAGCATGCCTCCGCCACCACCTCGGCAAAGGCAGGTCAGCAACTCAGGTGCTGGCAGTTTTGTGAGCAGCATCCTGGGCAATGGGCTGCCCCCCCACCCGCAGCACCACAGCCACCACCAGCAGCAGCAGCAGCAACAAGCTGGCAGCAGCCAGCAGCAGCAGCAGCAGGCACAACAGATGATGCAGCAACAGCAGCAGGCGCAGCAGCAGCAGCAGCATCCAATGTCGCAGATGGTGCCGCAGCAGCAGCAACACCAGCAGCAGCTGGTGCAGCAGCAGCAGCAGCAGCCGCAAGTGCAGCTGCAGCAGGCGCAGGCGCAGCTGCATGCCCAGCAGCAGCAGCAAGCAGCGGCTGCAGCAGCTGCTGCAGCTGCAGCAGCCCCAAGCCAAGCACCGCAGGCAGCACCTGCCGGCACAGTGCCACAACAGCAGCAGCAGCAGCAGCAGCAGGCAGGCCCGTCCCTGCAGGCGCAGGCGCGTGCGCTGCTAGCAGCCAATGATGCGACAAGTGAGGAGAGCGAATCTGAGGACGATGATATGATGGGTATGAGCCCTGAGCTGCCCTCAGGCTTGCTCATGGCAGCAGCAGCAGCTGGCCGGCCAACTGGCATTGCCCCAGGCACTGGCTTCCCTCCCAACGTCTTCCAGCAGGCGTTCAGGATGCATGCGCAGGGTGCAAGTGTGGTGGCTGCAGGCGGTGCTGCTGTCACTGGCTGGGCGCCGTCTGCACCTGTGTCTCACCTGGGCAGGTAGACATCTCATCTGTTTGAAACAGCTGCTGTTGCCTGTGCTGTGCTGTGGGGTGGTTGCAGCTGGCGCTGGTTGTGTGCTGTCCGTGAAGGTGTGAGGGCATGCATCTGCAGCATGTGCTGTGTACACAGCTGCTGTCTGAGAGTCCTGTGCAACAGGGATGGGGTTGCATCTCGGTGCTGTCGGGGTCGGGCTTGCAGCTGTGAGGAAGTTGCTGCAACGCCGAGGGCTTATGTGGCTTGAGCTATTTTGGCTCAGCAACTTGCCATGCTCGAGGCACGGCACAGTGCGAGATTTGAAACGGCTGTGTGGTGCGTGCACGCATGAGTGAGCCTGTCACTATTGACCGTGGCTTGCTTGGTCAGCGGCTAGCTCGTTGAAGCAGCGCACAAGTCTGCAGAGAGCTCTGTAGTCTGTAGCGCTTGCATGCATGAGTGAGAGCTGTTCATACGAGGCTAGAGATCTGAGCTGTCCCTTCTGTTGTGAGGCTCTCTCAGTAGCTGGCTCACTCAGCGATTGGCGATTACCCAACATTGCTGCAGTTTGTGGAGGGCCTCCTGGATTGTGCATGCATGAGTGGTGCTTGATATCTGAGCTGTTTGTTCATCTCTGAGGCCCCTGCGAGAGGTGTGTGTGTGAAGATTATGCAGCACTTGTTCGTCCAGCAGCTTCGTGCGCAATATTGTGTGCTTCGCCAGGCAGTAAGAGGCAGGGTCTGGATGCAGCCTAGGAGGTGCCCGTGTGTGCACATTTTGTGCACCGGAGGTTGGGGGCTGCAGTGAGCAAAGCACGGGTTAGATGAATAACTGGGGTGGGGGTTAGGGCTGGTGGCGAGGGTGTGTACTTGTAAGGCGGATGGGCAGGAACCACACGCACATGGGGTGTGAGTTGCTGCGGCTGTTGCATTACTACACATGCGCCCCTGCAGCACAACTGTGCATGCGTATGCTGCTGCTGCAGCTGGAGCTGTAAATACGCGTGTTCTTTTGTGCCAGGCGGTTCACTCTCAGCAGTGCCGCTGTGCGGCATATTGCCGCAGCTAGCAGGCACACTCTCGTTGCAGAATTGGTGTTGCTCGCATGCATGCGTATGCAAGTCCGTAACTGCTGGCACATGTGTGCAGCCTTAGGTTGCACTGTCGCCGTGTCCTGCATCTCACATGGCAGTGAGGTAGCAGTCTCAATCTCATGCTTGAAGCCCACGTGTACTGATGCCTGCGCAGTGTGTGCGGTATTGTCGGAGCAGGAGTTCGTTTGCTTTGTCTTTTAGAGGCAGCTGTGTGCCTTATGCTGTGGTCTTTCCGCAGCTTTGCATGTTGATATGTAGCGCTGTGACACGTTTTCGTTATGTTATCTGTCTGCTGGCGTTGGACATAGTTACAGGTTGTGCGTGTACACTGCGTGGCATTTGTTTGGGGCGCGGTGCACATGCAAGCTCAGTCGGCATATCATTGGGTGTGTAATAGCAGTGATGGTGCAGCGCAGGACGATTGCGTGGTTTGAATGATGGTGACGCTATGACGCTTTGAGGCAACGATGGCAACTTCCAACAGCAGTTGTGCATCAGAAGACCATGCCACATACCCAGGCAATCCAGGTTGCGCTGCTGTGCATAACACGCTGGGCATGACAAGTTGTCGTGGCAACTGCAGCTGTTTGGCGCTTCAAGCAGTTGATGCACTTGCTTGTTGCATGCCTCCTGTACGCTACTACACAGGTGCATGACATGACGTCATATGTGCAACATGTCTGGTTTGTTTGCAGCCGCCAGTTGCTGAGCGTTGACCATGCTGAAATGTACATATTCAGAGGCATGGTATCATGTTGCATGTGTGTGCTGAGTAGTGTGCTATATGCTTTGCGGGCCATGGTTTGTTGATGCTTGCTGTAACGGCGTTGATGATGAAGTGCTTGTACAGCAGCACTGGCATTGATGCGGATGTAATCAAATCAACGGTGCTGCTTGCGTTGTGCATGGCGCAAACATGGTGATTGCTGTCTGTGACACCTGGCAGATCCCCAGTGCATGACGCATGTGCTGGAGTAGAGGCTGTGTTATTCTTGTGGTGTCCATTTACATTGCGACCTTGCGCCTTGGCTCTGGATTGCATCCACATAGCCGCACCCTCTGGGCTGTGTTGGTGTCACTCGACATTGAAAGGTTCTCTACGTGACGTGCCATGCTTCCTGCTGTGTGTGCGTGTGTGTACAATGTCCATTGCACCGGCGTTGACACAATGCTGCGCACATAGGTCAGTATACCGTAGTGTACATGTGATGTTCCCCTTGCCTATCTACCCCTGAAAAGACTTTGACAACGTGTGCCTGCGTGTGTGGCCTTTCATTTGTGTTTCATTGTGCAGGAAGACTTTTGTAACTCAGCTGGCAGGTGGTGTTTGAGGCTGGTATAATCGCTGCTGCTGTGCTGGTCTGCAGAGATGTGTGATGCAGACCTCCTGGGTGTGCGATCTGCTGCCAGTGTGATAGCTTCCACTCTGATCCGATCCCGGCAGGTGTGCAATTAGTGTCAGTTGGCTTTGCATTGCTTACAGGTGCTGGCAGGCGTTACATGCTTTGTTGTAGCTGAGGCAGGCTGAGGTGCTGTTATACCTGGCTTGCAGTCTGCAGCTTGGTAAGATGCGTGGCCTAGCACTCAAGGTCTAGCCTAGATATGGCAGATTGGTCGTTGTTGGTCTTTGGCCATTTGAAGGCCCGATGGGTTTACACTTGCTTGGGTTATTGTGTGTGTGCTGCTCCTGTCCTGTGTGGAATCAGCCGTGTTTGCACAGCGCAGTGCAGCCCGATTTGAGGACACAGTATGACATAACTATGTTTGCCTGCCGCCGTTGTTGCAGCGCTCGATTTCTGAATCCCTGCTAGTGCGGCATATTGCCGTGGTACTGTTGTGCGCGGTTTGACACATTGTACTCACAGGCGTTTGCTCTGATGATGCCACATGCCATTATGTTATTGTACAGCAGCAGCAGCAGGGCAGTGCCGACAGCGTTCTCTCTCTTCCTCCAGTGTCAGTGTGGCATGTTTGAAACATACAAGTGGGCTTTGGGTACCAGGGATTGCGGTGTTGTGCATACGTTTGACTAGACTGGCAAATGGATTGCGGTGTTCAGTCACTGATGAGTGTGAACAGTTATGCCTGCGCGGCTTTGCTGAGCTGCGGTGCGTGCGTCTGAGTGTGTATCAAGGGGTAGATAATGGCCTCCAGCTTATAAGCTGCTAATTAGCATGTTTTTGGTTGGGCTTGCTTGCCACTCGCTGCTCAATCGTGCCGCATGAGTGGAGAGGCAGATTTCTGGGCAACCAACAAAATGTGATGTGACAGGTTGACCATAATCAGCTCAGGATGACCCTCTATGATGTAAAGGCTGCCTTTTGGTAGTGCCTCCGTTTAGGTGTGGACTGGTTATTTAGCATGCTTGAGCGTCGATATGACTGTGTCATAGCATGACTGCCATCATGACCGGCTCTCTGTTGGCAACTGCCTTCTGACTGTGCATATATATTTGCTAGCTGAGTGTGCCTCAGGCACAGCAGGCTGCTGTGGCAACAGGAGGTGGGCAGTGCTAACCCGAGCTAGCTAGCTAGCTAGCTAGTGACGTCACTAGCTACCTCAGGTAGCTACCTGTACCCGTAGCTATAGCTACGGGCTGTAGCGGAGCACTATGATGGGTCACTGGCAAAGCTATGAGCGCGCACGTGTGGATGCATGTGCTGCATCCGCTTTTTGACATGCACTGGGGTCGCTATTGTCAGTGGTACCTACGCACTGATGGTAGGCAGCTAGCGCAGCTGTTGTTTTCTAGCTCGCATAATCTGTAACATAACCTTCAAGACTCTTGTGACTTGTGAATGGCTCAACGCTTCTTTTACCCCTTATGCTGCTTTTTACTGGACACATGCGAGAAGAGACGGGATGTTGCAAAATACTGTGTTTCAGTCCTTCTCGAGCTGTTCAATACTTTTGTTATATAAATAGAAAGATATACACAAGGCCCTTCAGGGCTCAGAGTTCGTCTGCAGCCCAGAAAGGCAGCCATTGCTGTGGACTGCCCTCCCAGACAGGTCTCAGCAATAACAACACGACCGGTATCATGTAATAAGTTGTTGTGTGCAAGTTGCGCTTGCGTGCACCGTGCGCCTTGCATACAGCATACTGTAATTCCCTAAAGAGCACTCTCAGCACACTGTATAAGGAAGAGGCTCTGTGAGGTGTGATGAAACATGAATGTAATCATTTAAAATCCTTCCTCATACAGTTTGGCAGCGGTTGAGCACCCGGTGACCACCTGGTGGATCGTTTGGTCTACCGTTGGGTTAACCCACTGTGAAATTGTATAATGCACACAACAGCATTTATGCAGTTGCAGGGCAATTGCAATTGTGTAAATGAGTCACTTACGCATCTAATACAATTGCGCAGACGGTCCGAGAGGCTTTCTGTGCGACTGTCCCTAAAGTGCACTTTAACACTAATGCGGCAGGGCAAACCAGTTGTGCCAATAAGTTTAGAGGCGGAGTATGCACTCACAGCTGCAGCAGCAGCACTCACAGCAGCAGCAGCACCCCCAGCAGCTGCCGCAACAGCAGCACCTCCAACAGCAGTGGCAGCAAGCCCCCAGCTGCAGCTGCAAAAGTGACACACATCAGCTGGCAGCACATAGTCAGCTGAAAACCTTGCAGCTGTGCAAAGCACAGCTGTGTGCTTGCAGCAGCGACCTGTGCTGTGTTTCAGCTCTAACTGGTCTGCAGCAACTCACATTGCAGCAGTACTGGCCAGAAATAGAAGCAGAGCGGCAGGAGCTCAATGCAGCTGTCTGTGCAGCACTACATCAGCTAACGGGGCTCACTGCTCTGGAAATCAGCTCTGTATGTAATAATAATAATAATAATAATAATAATAATAATAATAATAATAATAATAACCGAATTACCAGGACACATTACCCCAGGATGTGTCCCGGCTGCTGCATAGTACTTCCTGGACACCAAAAGCCCATACAAATACTGGATGTGCCATGCTGCTGCTGCAAGCTGCGCCATGCCAACATCACCGATGCTGTTGCTGTGCAGGTCCAGCTCCAGCAGCAGCACTTGGAATGCCTTCAGTGTAGCTGGCATGTTGACTGATGGTTGTTGTGCAGTACCTGGAGTACTGTGCAGTTTGTCACCACAGTGGCAGTGTCACCAGCACATGTACTGAGAGTGGCTGGTTGCTGCACAGCTGCGGCCTTAACCTACTGACGTTGGTTTAAGCTGTGTTATAATGATCAAGTGTCTGCTCACCTAGCTGCCACCTCTCTTCCGATGCAAAGCCCTGACCACCACAGCATAAGTAGCCCTCAACAGCCTGCCTTCTTCCGCATCAGTGTCGACACAAGGTGCTCAATTCATGCGTGCCGTGCCACCTTGCTAGTGCTCTTCTTCGCTCCACCGGAAGGGTAAGCACGAGTGCTCCAGTGCGACGCGAACGGTATGTATTATTTGCCCAATCTTTACTTGAGCAACTTTAAGGCTATGAATAGTCTCGTTCGAGCTGAGATTTCTGAAATTGCTTTGCAGCACGTGTCACCAGAGGGCGTGGAACGTACGCTGCTTTTCAAACTCAATCTCTCGCCTGAAGTAAGCATGCAAACCTGGTTCTAACCGTTGGTACTGACCTGCTGTGCTGGTTGCCAGCAGCAGCAGACGGGAGTGTTACCTGGTGACATCGACAGTAGCGGCAGCTGTGCCATCATTGCCTGTGCAAGTCTTAGCCTGGGCTGTGCCCTTACGCAAGTGCATAGTTTGCCTACGACACAACGTGCCCTGATGATGTGACCCTTGTTGCCCAGCCTAGTCCAACACTACTACACACACTACACCTGCAATTGCAACACAATGCCAAGCAAGCAGCACTTCCACTGAGTGGGCACGGTCTCGTTGCTGATGTGCTGCAGGTGTTGTAGTGCTGGCGTGGTTGCACAAGCTGATTTGAGACTGCATCCACTGCAGTTCCTGCCCCACAGAAAAGCATCATTGGTGAGTGTGCGCTGCAATCACAATCAGTTGCACCTTACGTCTTACCAGTTGCTGACAGTCGCAAATGGCGTCATCTGCTTGATCAGCTCTTATCAGAGCACTGTGCACAACAAACACAGCATAACCCGTGCAAACATCGATTTGTCCATGTTGGTGGCATCAGCACTGTATCCATTACTCATTGAGCAGTGCCAGCAAGTGCTCTATAATGTGTTTTGGGGAATGATGTGTTTTGGGGAATGATGTGTTTTGGGGAATGATGTGTTTTGGGGAATGAACTTGCCTTCAAAAATCATCACTGCACTTAGGCCTGAGAGCACCTGCAGGCCATGCCATATGGCACAAGCTGTTCCTGAAGATGTCTATTGCGACCATCATGTTTGCAGGTTGCCTGACAAGCATTACACAACACTGCCATTGAGGCTGTGTGGATAGCTGTCACACAGCACGATGCCTGTGGAGATGGCAGCAGCAAATGAACTGGTGATTCGGGTGAGCTGTTACTGCCGTGCACGGTACATGACAATAACGCACGACTAATCACAGACATTCTTAAGCAGTAGACAGAAGTAGCTGGCAGCGGCTCATCTACGGAGGAGTACCCAGTTACAGCCTTAAAATTTTGCAGCTGTGCTGCATGAGGTGAGTTGTGCACTTTCACAGCAGAAAGGAGAGAGCCAACTGCTTACAGGGCAGGTTGAAGGCTTTCCCGTACCTTGGTACTGCAGCAGTTTAACCATGCCCTGCCTCCGTCAATTTCCGCTATCAGGATGACAACTTCTCCCTTCTGTCAGGCCACAATGACATCATTTGTCTCACCCTGTGGCGCTGCAGCCGCTGCCTAAACCCATCAGAGGTCGGCAGCCTGACACAGCTGCAGTACCTATTATGTCAAGACTGCAGCTTTGCTCAGCTGCCTGCAGAGCTTGGCCAGCTGACGCAGCTGCAACACCTGCAGGTGTTAGATTGCGGCCAGCTTGCAAGCCTGCCAGCGGCAGTTGCGCAGCTAACAGCACTCACCCATCTTGGCATTGAGGCATGTGAAAGCCTGGCAGAGCTGCCATCTGCCATTGGCAGTATAACACCGCTGCTAAAGCTGGACCTTCGCAACTGCAGCAGCCTGGCATCCTTACCAGAGCAGCTAGGGCAGCTGACAGCGCTCATGGTTTTCAGGTGTGATGGATGCAGCAGCCTTGCCAGCCTGCCCACTAGCATCGGGCAGCTGCAGCAGCTGCAGGCATTGAGCCTAAACAGCTGCAGCAGCCTGGCATCCTTACCAGAGCAGCTAGGGCAGCTGACAGCGCTCACATTTTTCAGGTGTGATGGATGCAGCAGCCTTGCCAGCCTGCCCACTAGCATCGAGCAGCTGCAGCAGCTGCAGGCATTGAGCCTAAACAGCTGCAGCAGCCTGGCATTCTTACCAGAGCAGCTAGGGCAGCTGACAGCGCTCACGGCTTTCAGTTGTGATGGATGCAGCAGCCTTGCCAGCCTGCCCACTAGCATCGGGCAGCTGCAGCAGCTGCAGGCATTGAGCCTAAACAGCTGCAGCAGCCTGGCATCCTTACCAGAGCAGCTAGGGCAGCTGACAGCGCTCACATTTTTCAGGTGTGATGGATGCAGCAGCCTTGCCAGCCTGCCCACTAGCATCGGGCAGCTGCAGCAGCTGCAGAGATTGTACCTTAACAGCTGCAGCAGCCTGGCATCCTTACCAGAGCAGCTAGGGCAGCTGACAGCGCTCATGGATTTCAGTTGTGATGGATGCAGCAGCCTTGCCAGCCTGCCCACTAGCATCGGGCAGCTGCAGCAGCTGCAGGCATTGAGCCTAAACAGCTGCAGCAGCCTGGCATCCTTACCAGAGCAGCTAGGGCAGCTGACAGCGCTCATGGTTTTCAGGTGTGATGGATGCAGCAGCCTTGCCAGCCTGCCCACTAGCATCGGGCAGCTGCAGCTGCTGCAGGCATTGAGCCTAAACAGCTGCAGCAGCCTGGCATCCTTACCAGAGCAGCTAGGGCAGCTGACAGCGCTCACATTTTTCAGGTGTGATGGATGCAGCAGCCTTGCCAGCCTGCCCACTAGCATCGAGCAGCTGCAGCAGCTGCAGGCATTGAGCCTAAACAGCTGCAGCAGCCTGGCATTCTTACCAGAGCAGCTAGGGCAGCTGACAGCGCTCACGGCTTTCAGTTGTGATGGATCATGATTGCCTTAGGTGTGTTACAATATCTCCCTCTTGTCTTAACATACCAACAGACATGCCAGCAATGAGTGAGGTTGGGCCAGAAGCGGGCAGGCTACGCGTGTGCCGCGCACACAGCAGCCGCCAGAGCAGTGACAGCTCATCATTCTCAGCTGAGCAGCACACAGCACACATCCCAAACAGTACTGACATGGTGGTATGTAGTCAAGCAGAGGCAAATGACAGCCCATCGATGGAGTATCAAGGGTGGGTGGGAGGGAAACGCGCATGCACAAACGTTGCTCCCGTACAATCAAACAGCTGGCATTCAAGCCAAGCTGTATCTGCTTTAGTAGGGCGAGATCACACTACCATGCACTTGAGCCCTGATGACAACAGCCTAATCAAACTAACACCTCTCAGTCCTCATGATCACTGCAGCACAAAACGTGCTTACCAGATCATGATTGCCTTAGGTGTGTTACAATATCTCCCTCTTGTCTTAACATACCAACAGACATGCCAGCAATGAGTGAGGTTGGGCCAGAAGCGGGCAGGCTACGCGTGTGCCGCGCACACAGCAGCCGCCAGAGCAGTGACAGCTCAGCATTCTCAGCTGAGCAGCACACAGCACACATCCCAACCCACTCCCACCTCACTCAAATTGCTGCACCAGGCAGGCTTGCGATCTTCTCCTGCATCATGCGCGTGACAGCACATTTCTGCGCTGCCGACATGCCGACATACAGCAACCACGTGTCAGACTGCCAGTCACCTTGTATGCGAATGAACAGCGGATGCACCCCGCATTGAAAGGCCCACGTGGCGCCGCCTCGCCGCAGCGAGTGCCCACCATATGCAGAGGGGTCCAGGCCACACGCCTTAATCAAATCCTTCAGACCCACCAGCAGACGAGAGTATGTCAGGGGCACATACACACCACCCTGCACATGACCAAACGCCGGTGTATCCCCATCTGCAGGATGCAAGGTGAACAGCTTCTGCAGCCAGGCGTATGGGTCCAAAACGTGTCCCTTCACCCCTTGAATGGTGATGACCTGCTGCCGCCGCCGAAACTGGTTGGTCTTTGACATGGTAACTGTGATATGCACACGGTAAGCCGCATGGTCAAACACAAAGTTTTTGCGCCGCAGCACTGCCATAGACACAGCTCCAAGCCCAACACCGTCCACACACAAATGCCCTTTGCGGAGAAAGCCAAAGAATCCCACCAGTGTTGCTGCCCACAGAGCAAGTGCAGGGCCGCCCAGCGGCAGCGCCCGCACAAACTTGAGTAACAGGGCCGGGGTGATGGGCAGCTTGGGCTTTGCCGCATCGCCTTTCACACACTCACATCCCAGCCATGCACGCCCAGGGAGTATGTCCAAGCCTTCAAGTAGTTCACAATGGTCTTGTAAGACGCGGACCGTGCAAAAAACGCCACTACCCAACACACTACCAGCTCCTGCGGGGCCCACAGCATCGGCAGCAAACCCAGCAGCAGCAGCACGCGCACCACATACTTCAGCGACTGCTGATACTGCCCCAGAGTGGAATCAGCCAAGTCATGCTTCAAATAGCCCAGCGCCTCCTGATGCAGTGCCAGCCTCGGCTGTGTCGCCGCCACTCCTGGCGGGAAGCACTCCGCCCCTGTAGGTCAAAGGAGGCGCAGCAGCGTCAGGTACCAGCAGCCAATCTTCTGACTGTGAAACAACCCAGCGCTGCAGTAGCGTATGCACCACACTCCAAGCACATCGACTCAACGCGTCTGCCATACAGTTGGCAGCACCAGGGATGTGCTTCGCCCCGATACGGAACCTGAGCTGCACGGACAGTGTGGCCATCTCCTTCAGCCACAAAGTGTAAGGTTGAAGGAACCGGAAGTTTCTGGAAGGCTCTAGAAGGTTCTGGATGTTTTCAGAAGGTTCCAGATGTTCCCGAAGTTCTAGAAGTCTCCGGAAGGATGTAGATGTTTCCGGAAGTAGTATGTTCTAGGATTGTCTAGAAGCTTCCTTGGTCCAGAATGTTCCAATTGTAGGCAGTTGAGGAGGCGTTGTAGGTTTTCGCCAAGGCTATAAATAGAGGGGGCCTCTCCTCACTCAACAAGAAGTATTCACTCAAGAAGTCTTTCCATCAGACCTCTCAAGTCCTCGTAGCCTCGTCTATTGTGTGAAGCCTTCCCTTGGTAACTAACTGAGCCTTCTATACAACTACGGCCTACGTCGAATCGCTATAGAAGACCTTAGTTGCCAAAGGACCCGCCGACAAGGCGTGACAAGTGGTAGCTGAGATTGTCTACGAACACCGAGGAGTCCTGGAGATTCTACAAGCGTCCGGCATATGCCAGGCAAGTACAATCCGGAGAAGCCTGTACCCAAGGTGAAGTTTCTGGAGCCTCCCTCGCACCCAAGCGTCGCCAAGTTCCGGACAACCTTTGAGCTCAACGGCGTGGAGTTCGTCACTTCTACTCCTATCCGGAACCTTCCTGCCAAGACCGACTATCATTGCCTTAAGCCTTCCACTAACATCAAGAAGCATCCAGCCAAGAAAATTCCCAAGTCTTCAACCTACTCTCCGCGCATCCGGAAGATTCTCAACATCCTCACCAAACCTCAGCCACGCCCGTGAAGCCCCAGTGCTTCAAGAAGGAGGTGCGCAAGCTAATCCCTTTTAAAAGACGTTTGTGCGCGCATTCGGGCAGCCCAGGCGGCAGAGCTCCGCGCACACCAGGAGAAGCTCCGGAATCTTCTTCACACGGCAATAGAGGAGCACATCACTAAGGAGGCCAAGGCCAAGGGCGTCTCTGATTGTGAGTCCGCTTGCTAAGCAGCCATGGAGGGATCTGGAGTGTCGCCGGAGATGTTGGCCTTACAGCAGCAGGTGGCTCAGCTTCAGCACGCGCTTCAGCAGATGCTGCAGCAGCAGACCAGTGCTGTGCCTACAAGCAAGCTGAAGCTCCCAAGCCACCAGAGACCAATGGCAGGCAGCCTACCCCTGTCAATTGGTGCCACAAGATGGAGACGTACCTTGCGGCCGAGGGCGCCAACCTCAGCAGCTCTTCCATTGTGACGGTGGCGGCGGCCTACCTCAAGGACTCAGCCCTCAACTGGTACCGCCAGCATGAGCAGGCTGTGGCGGTGGGCAAGGCTCAGCCCTACGCTTCTTGGGATGAGTTCAAGAAGGCCTTTATCGCCCGTTTCACCCCTGTTGACCCAGAGGTGGACGCGCGGGAGAGGCTTGACCGGCTCACCCAAACGCGTAGCGTGTTCGCCTATGCCCAGGAGTTCAACACCTACATGCTGGAGCTGCCGCACATGGACGAGAACGACCGCATTCATCGCTTCATCCGCGGTCTGAAGCCGGAGGTGCGCATTCACGTCAAGCTGCAGCAGCCAACCACACTGCATGACGCCGTGGAGCTTGCCATTAAGGCAGACTCGATGGTGTGGGAGCGTGGTCGAAACGGCAACAGCCGCTTCGTCAACATGAGCAGCAACAACCGTGGAGCGGTTGCAAGGGGCGGACCGGCACCCATGGAGCTCGGAGCAATGGAGCCGCAGAAACCCAGGAACCAGCCGCTCAAGTGCTTCTACTGTGGCAAGCCAGGGCACAAGCGGCGGGATTGCAAGAAGCTGCAAGCGTACAAGCAGCGTGATGGGGACACCTCTGCACGGTCAAACTGAAGGGCGCGTGCAGTAGTGTGGGTCGTACTGTGCGCATTGAGCAGGCTCAGCCCCGTGCGCCTGTGAGAGACTCACGCCAGGTAGAAGGCTCACAAAGGCCTAGTGAGCCTGGAGCATCCAGTGCAGCCCAGGGAAAAGCGGGTACCCGTCGTTGTGGACGACTGCGGGACTGTACCTACTGGCTGTTCAACCGCCTGGAGAAGGTCAAGTATGCCGATGCTTACGGGCCATTCTCAGTGGACGCCTGCGCACGTGAGGAGACTGCCCAGGCTGACAAGTTCTACAAGGGCTTCACTGACTTCCGCAAGGCTAATGTCAGCGGCGAGTCAGTATGGCTGAATGTGCCTTTCCGGCATGCTGGCCAATATCTGAGGCACTACCTGGATTGTAAGAAGACCGCACCGGAGACGACATGCGGCGTGTTTATCCTGCCCAAGTGGGACAGGAAGCCGTGGTGGAAGCTGACGCAGGGGATGAGGGTAATTCACGAGTACCCTGCGGGAACGGAGGGCTTGTTCTCTATCCCATCCGGGGACAGGTGGGTGGAGCAAGCTTCTCAATGGCCGGTGATCATCCTGTGGGATCCGCCCGTGAACACAGGAGTGAAGCCAAGGCCATGGGAGGAGGAGTTGCCGGCGAAGCAGGAGCTGGAGACACTCACTGCACCCGAGGCCGAAGACTCGTGCACCGCCATGGAGCTAGGTGGTCTTGAGCCTGCTAGCCATGAGCTCATTCGTCTGAAGGCCAAGTGCCGCGGCGAGGTGCTTGATGTGCTAGTAGACTCAGGTGCGAGTGAGGACTACATCGATCCGAGGGTGGTGATGAAGTTCCGATTGCCTACTCTCAAGCTCCATCGACGTCAAGTGAGGCTCGCCAACGGTTCACTGCAAGATGCGGGGACGGTCGTGCCTGACCTACGTTTCCGTATTGGACAATTCAAGGACCGGAGGCCTTTTACCGTCACTCAGCTGGCACCATACGACATCATCCTTGGCAAGCCTTGGTTGACTGCTCACAACCCTGCCATCGACTGGGTGTCTAACACCATCACCATTGAAAAGAGGGACGTCACATACACCTTGCAGCAACCCTCTAACATCGAGAGGACAACTCCCGGTGTCAGTTTGTTGTCTGCACTTCAACTCAAGCGGGAGTTACGCAAGGGCGCAATTGCTTACCTTGCCATCCTCAAGGAGGTTGAGGAGGACCCAACTATCCGTGCGATAGATGACCTCTCCCTTCCTTCGGGGGATCCCGAGTGGGTTGAACGGATGAAGGGGGTACTTCACAAGTACTCAGCCATCTTTGGCAAACTGCCAAAAGGTGTACCTCCATCCCGAGGTGTGGAACATGAGATTGAGCTGGAGCCTGGTGCCAAGCCCCCTTACCTACGTATTTATCACATGAGCCCTTTGGAGCTGGCAGAGGTCAAGCAACAACTAACGGACCTGATTGACATGGGGTTCATCCAACCTTCCAAGTCGCCGTATGGAGCACCCATTCTTTTTGTTCCTAAGAAGAGTGGTAAGCTTCGTATGTGCATTGACTATCGGGCGCTGAACAAGATAACGGTGAAAAACCGCTATCCTTTGCCTCGCATTGACGAGCTGATGGATCAGCTTCATGGGGCGACGATATTCAGCAAGCTTGATCTTCAAAGTGGCTATTGGCAGATCCGCATTGCTGAGCAAGATGTGCCAAAAACCGCGTTCCGGACGCGTTATGGTCACTTTGAGTGGAAGGTTATGCCTTTTGGGTTGACCAACGCACCCGCAACTTTTCAGCATTTGATGAATAAGATTTTGCAGCCATATCTTGATAAGTTCGTGGTGGTGTACTTGGATGACATCTTGATCTTTTCCAAGACACCTGAGGAGCATTTGGAGCACGTGGCTAAGGTACTCGCGGTTTTGAGGGAGAATCAGCTTTATGTGGGGCTTGACAAATGTGCATTTGGGCTCAGCGAAATCGATTTCTTGGGACATGTCGTCAGTGCCGACGGCATTAAGCCAGATCCCAAGAAGGTGGCAGCGGTTACGGAGTGGCCGACACCTGGCACTGTGCGTGAAGTGCGAGGTTTTCTCGGTTTGACTGGTTACTACCGGCGCTTCATTCAGCACTATGCTCAAAGGCGTACCCGTTGACGGAGCTCACCAAGGAGAGCATCAAGTGGCACTGGCGGGATGATGTAGAAGGTCGGGCCTTCGACGAGCTCAAGAAGGCATTGGTGTCCGCACCTGTACTGGTGACGCCTGATCCGAGCTTGCCTTATGAGGTCTACACCGACGCCTCCAAGTTTGCGCTTGGAGCGGTACTACTTCAAAATCAGGGCAAGGGCTTGCAACCCGTGGCTTATCTGTCACGGAAGCTCTCGCCAACAGAGCGCAACTACCCCACTGGAGATCGGGAGATGCTTGCAATCTACTACGCTCTACAGCAGTGGCGTTGCTATCTGGAAGGAGTTCCCTTCAAGGTCAACTCTGATCACCTGAATCATACTTGGTTCAACAAGAAGCATGATCTTTCTCGACGACAGGCCAAGTGGAGTCAGTGGATCGAGTCGTACTACAGTGGTACGGAGATTGCTTACAAGGAGGGAGCTAAGAATTTGTCAGATCCTCTGTCACGGCGCCCGGATCTCGCCTCAATTGAGCTTGCTACGGCATCTGTGCCTAGCAACTTGAAAGAGGAGATTCAGGCTGGATATGAGAAGGATCACCACTATGATGACGTGATGCCAGGTCTGTGGATGCATGATGGGTTGTGGTACTTCCAGGATCGCGTGGCTATCCCAGCAATTCCCGAGCTCAGGAAGCGCATTATTGCCGAGTGCCATGACTGTCCAAGTGCAGGACATCTTAGCCACACCAAGACCCTGCAACGTGTGGCCAGGAGATTTTGGTGGCCGCACATGAGCCGTTCTGTCTATTCTTATGTTGTGGCATGTCCTTCATGTCAGCGCAATAAGCCTGTGATGCAGCGACCTCTTGGTCTTCTGCAGCCTTTACCTGTGCCTACGGCAAAATGGGAGCAGATTACCATGGATTTGATCACAGATCTGCCTGTTACCAAGGAGGGGCATGATGCGGTGGTGACCTTTGTGGATCGCCTGACAAAGATGGTCCACTTTGCACCCACCACTAAGACTGCAGGAGCGGAGGCGATCGCCAACGTATTTGTGCGTACATGGTATAAGCACCATGGTTTGCCTCGTGTCATTATCTCTGACAGGGATCGGCGGTTTCTGAGCCACTTTTGGCAGGCATTGTTCAAAGCTCTTGGCACTGAGCTGCGGTTTTCTACAGCTTTTCACCCGCAGACTGATGGCCAGAGTGAGCGTGCGAACCGCACCTTGGAAGAGGTGTTACGCCACTTTGTTTCACCTCGCCAGGATGATTGGGACGATTACCTAGATTTGGCGGAGTTTGCTATCAATGATTCAGTCAGTCCTTCTACGGGCTACACGCCTTTCTATTTGGCGTATGGTCAGAATGTGTCCTCACCTATTGATTTGGCAGATGTGATCGTGCCAGCAGCGCAGATGCGTGCTCAGGAAATGACGGACGCAATTGAGCATGCCAAGGCCAAGCTTCGGGAGTCCCATGAGCGCCAAGCGCGCGCAGCCAACAAGGAGCGACAACACTACCTGTTCCAAGTCGGAGACAAGGTGAAGCTGTCCACAATCAACCTCAATTTACCATCCACGATGAGCAAGAAGCTCGCAGCTCGCTTCATTGGCCCCTTCACGGTGGAGAAGGTCATCAATCCGGTGGCCTACAAGCTGAAGCTTCCTGCTTCTCTCAAGATTCACCCTGTATTCCATATCAGCTTACTCCGGCCATGGAAGGAAGATGCGCAGTTCCCTGACCACAAAGGACACTCTGCACCCGTGCTCGTGTACCCTGATGACGACCAGTGGCTGGTAGACAAGCTCCTTGACAAGCGGCGTGAGCGGGTCGGCCGGCGCTGGATTATCAAGTACTTGGTCCGTTGGCTCAATTGTGGCCCAGAGGATGATTCATGGGAGCCAGCAAGCAACATTGAGCAGAGCTTGATAGATGAGTATGAAGCCTCTCGTCATGCAACCCCAGAGCAGGAGGTGGCTACCCGCAGCACACGCAGGCAGGTGCGTCGACGTGGCTGATGGGTAAGCAACGAGGACGTTGCTCCTTGGGGAGGGGGCATGATGTAAGGTTGAAGGAAACGGAAGTTTCTGGAAGGCTCTAGAAGGTTCTGGATGTTTCCAGAAGGTTCCAGATGTTCCCGAAGTTCTAGAAGTCTCCGGAAGGATGTAGATGTTTCCGGAAGTAGTATGTTCTAGGATTGTCTAGAAGCTTCCTTGGTCCAGAATGTTCCAATTGTAGGCAGTTGAGGAGGCGTTGTAGGTTTTCGCCAAGGCTATAAATAGAGGGGCCTCTCCTCACTCAACAAGAAGTATTCACTCAAGAAGTCTTTCCATCAGACCTCTCAAGTCCTCGTAGCCTCGTCTATTGTGTGAAGCCTTCCCTTGGTAACTAACTGAGCCTTCTATACAACTACGGCCTACGTCGAATCGCTATAGAAGACCTTAGTTGCCAAAGGACCCGCCGACAAGGCGTGACAGTGCTGCAGGTGATGGGGGCAGCAGTGGCACTCATGCCGCAGGCAGCAGCAGCAGTGCGGCAATAGCACCTGTGCTCGGCAATAGCGGCATGGAGGGGCAGAGGCATGCCATGAATGCGCCTGGCAGTTCATCGTTCACTGCCAAGGCGGTGGCATGCCGCTTCCGAGCGGAGCTGCAGCAGCAGCTACTCAGGGAGCGGGATAGGGTTGAGGTTGATGTTAGGGTGGGATCCGGGATCCCATTGTCATGGCTGGGTGGTCGTTTCCCTGTGATTTGCTCAGAGGAGTTTCAGCGCAAGTGGGCGGGTTTGTACAGAGTGTCACGGGATGGGGCAGATAGGCATATAGGGCTGAATATCACCATGGCAGGGCTGTGAGTGTGGGATGTGGTGTGTTGAATGACATGGCATAATAGGATGATGCAACGGCTGTGTAGATGAGGTGGCTTTCTGCCGCCGCATGTTGTGTTGATGGGTGTCATTGTATGGATTATTGTACGGATTATGCTTGTTGTAAGGATGTTAGTGGTACATACATGTCGCCCCAGTCAACATTCTCTGGCATTCTCTGGCTGGGACATAGAACGTTGTAGTATGTGTTGGTGCTTGTATGTACATGGATATTATATAGTATTCTGAGATGATTTTTGTACTTCCATCTATGACACTGGCAGGGGTGTGTAAAGCACCCATCTGCATATTGGGATATAGCATCACATGCATCTCTTGTCATGTATGTGTTAATGGTTGGTGGCTGAATATAGGCATTCTCCTAATGGGGGTGAACACCGACATCCCCAAACATCACATGCATGTCTCTGGAAGAGGTCTGTTACAGGGGTGGGCAAGCTATCGCCCTAGAGCGAGTCACTTGCCCCTCTTTCAGCTCACATATCATGAGAACCCGATAGCAAGCCACAAGATGCAGCCAAAGTAAAACTCCAGAGGCATCTTGCAGCCCCTACCTCCCCATAAACCAACAAGTACATGCAGTGCAGCATGTGCGAAGTGCAGCACGAAAAGCAGCAGGGTGCTCAAAGCACAGGGCACAAAACGCACAGGGGAAGGCAGGCATGGTCCAAACAGCAAGCGGGATGCACAATGGTGCTGCTTACCATAGGTGTTTGGCATGATTGCACCAAGGCACCGCTGTACACACCAGACTGCAGCAAGCAGGAGCACGCGGTCCGGCGGGACTTTAAACACGTGGCCGCCCATGTAACCAATTTACGTCATAAAAAAAACACGTGGCGCAGTGGTGATGACGGTCGACTTGTGTCCGAGAGGTCGCAGGTTCGATTCTGAGCCAAGGCAGTATTTCCCTGGATTCAGGGGTACGGTCGGCGAAAGCCGAAGGAAGGATACTGCCATTGTCCTCGCGACTCTCCGCAGGACTCCGTCGATTGCTGGCTATATACATACCAGCCCTACTAGGTATGCAGTCCACCATCTGGGGTGATTCCCACATGCTGCCTAGTAGGGGTGTAAGGGTCTGGGTGGTCTACCTTACACCAGTAGAGAATAACAGTCGTTCAATTTCCGCCTCCCCAGAGGGTGAGGCGCGGTGCCGATGCCGAAAGGTAGGGCTTATCAGAATGATTATTATTATTATATTATTACATGCATGTCTCGTCATGTATGTGTTGGTGGCCGGGGTTGAACACTGGCATTCTTCAAATGCCAACTATTGCTCTTTTGTGTCTGTGTTTGTGTGTGATAGTTGCTGCGTTATCAATAGGCGTGCATGACTGGTGTTGCACATAGCCAGGCTATGAGCATAGCCTTCCAAGGCATCTCATGGCCTGTTACGCGCTACAGCTGATCCTTGGACGGCTGTTGTTATAGTGGATATTGGGCACACGGTCAGGTCCTGGAAGCCTTTATGGCTGCTCCTCACGGAGCTATCTATATGGCCCTGTGACAGCATCTCGAGAAGAGAGCTGTGGGGTGGGTGTCAGAACAGGTTGCCCCATCCTCTTTAATGATCTTTTACGGAGTAAATTCGTTGTTGCTTGGTCCAGCCCATGTAACCAATTTACTTCAAAAAAAAAAAATATTTCAGACCACCATTGGAACACCAAGGGAAAACAAGACACGCATGAAATGCAGCTCGCCAACGATTGCTGCCACAATCGGACAAGGCGCAGTGGTGATGACGGTCGACTTGTGTCCGAGAGGTCGCAGGTTCGATTCTGAGCCAAGGCAGTATTTCCCTGGATTCAGGGGTACGGTCGGCGAAAGCCGAAGGAAGGATACTGCCATTGTCCTCGCGACTCTCCGCAGGACTCCGTGGATTGCTGGCTATATACATACCAGCCCTACTAGGTATGCAGTCCACCATCTGGGGTGATTCCCACATGCTGCCTAGTAGGGGTGTAAGGGTCTGGGTGGTCTACCTTACACCAGTAGAGAGAATAATAGTCGTTCAATTTCCGCCTCCCCAGAGGGTGAGGCGCGGTGCCGATGCCGAAAGGTAGGGCTTATCAGAATGATTATTATTATTATTATTATTACATGCATGTCTCGTCATGTATGTGTTGGTGGCCGGGGGCTGAACACTGGCATTCTTCAAATGCCAACTATTGCTCTTTTGTGTCTGTGTGTTTGTGTGTGATAGTTGATGCGTTATCCATAGGCGTGCATGACTGGTGTTGCACATAGCCAGGCTATGAGCATAGCCTTCCAAGGCATCTCATGGCCTGTTACGCGCTACAGCTGATCCTTGGACGGCTGTTGTTGTAGTGGATATTGGGCACACGGTCAGGTCCTGGATGCCTTTATGGCTGCTCCTCACGGAGCTATCTATATGGCCCTGTGACAGCATCTCGAGAAGAGAGCTGTGGGGTGGGTGTCAGAACAGGTTGCCCCATCCTCTTTAATGATCTTTTACGGAGTAAATTCGTTGTTGCTTGGTCCAGCCCATGTAACCAATTTACTTCAAAAAAAAAAAATATTTCAGACCACCATTGGAACACCAAGGGAAAACAAGACACGCATGAAATGCAGCTCGCCAACGATTGCTGCCACAATCGGACAAGGCGCAGTGGTGATGACGGTCGACTTGTGTCCGAGAGGTCGCAGGTTCGATTCTGAGCCAAGGCAGTATTTCACTGGATTCAGGGGTACGGTCGGCGAAAGCCGAAGGAAGGATACTGCCATTGTCCTCGCGACTCTCCGCAGGACTCCGTCGATTGCTGGCTATATACATACCAGCCCTACTAGGTATGCAGTCCACCATCTGGGGTGATTCCAACATGCTGCCTAGTAGGGGTGTAAGGGTCTGGGTGGTCTACCTTACACCAGTAGAGAGAATAATAGTCGTTCAATTTCCGCCTCCCCAGAGGGTGAGGCGCGGTGCCGATGCCGAAAGGTAGGGCTTATCAGAATGATTATTATTATTATTATTATTACATGCATGTCTCGTCATGTATGTGTTGGTGGCCGGGGGCTGAACACTGGCATTCTTCAAATGCCAACTATTGCTCTTTTGTGTCTGTGTGTTTGTGTGTGATAGTTGATGCGTTATCCATAGGCGTGCATGACTGGTGTTGCACATAGCCAGGCTATGAGCATAGCCTTCCAAGGCATCTCATGGCCTGTTACGCGCTACAGCTGATCCTTGGACGGCTGTTGTTGTAGTGTATATTGGGCACACGGTCAGGTCCTGGATGCCTTTATGGCTGCTCCTCACGGAGCTATCTATATGGCCCTGTGACAGCATCTCGAGAAGAGAGCTGTGGGGTGGGTGTCAGAACAGGTTGCCCCATCCTCTTTAATGATCTTTTACGGAGTAAATTCGTTGTTGCTTGGTCCAGCCCATGTAACCAATTTACTTCAAAAAAAAAAAACAATCGGACAAGGTCCGATGCTCCGGTGCTCGTCTTGACAATTGTATTTCTGTCGTTTATTGTTGCTGGCATGCTCCTAGAGATATTTCAGACAACCCCCGTGAACACCAAGGGAAAACAAGACACGCATGGAATGCGGCTCGCCGACGATCGCTGCGACAATCGGACAAGGTCCAATGCTTCGGTGCTCGTCTTGTCAATTGTATTTCTGTCGTTTACAGTTGCTGGCACGCTCCTAGAGATATTTCAGACAACCCCCGAGAACACCAAAGGAAAACAAGACACCCATGGTATGCGGCTTGCCGACGATTGCGGCGACAATCGGACAAGGTCCGATGCTTCGGTGCTCGTCTTGACAATTGTATTTCTGTCGTTTATTGTTGTTAGCATGCTCGTAGAAGTATTTCATACCATCCCTGTGAACGCCAAAGAGAAAACAAGACACGCATGGTATGCGGCTCGCCGACGATTGCTGCGACAATCGGACAAGGTGTGATGCTTTGGTGCTCGTCTTGACAATTGTGTTTCTTTCGTTTATTGTGGCTGGCATGCTCCCAGAAATATTTCAGATCAACCCCGTGAACACCAAAGAAAAACAAGACACGCATGCCATGCGGCTCGCCGACGATCGCGGCGACAATCGGACAAGGTCCAACGCTTCGGTGCTCGTCTGGATAATTTTATTTTCGTCGTCTATTGGTGATGGCATGCTCGTAGTAATATTTCAGACCACCCCCGTGAACACCAAGGGACAACAAAACACCCATGGAATGCGGCTCGCTGAGGATCACTGCGATAATCGGACAAGGTCCGATGCTTCGGTGCTCGTCTTGACAATTGTATTTCTGTCGTTAATAGTTGCTAGCATGCTCAGGTCATGGATGCCTTTATGGCTGTTCCTCACGGAGCTATCTATACGACCCTGTGACAGCATCTGTTAAGCAAAGAGAGCTGTGGGGTGGGTGTCAGAACAGGTTGCCCCATCCTCTCTCAGGATCTTTTTAAGAAGTAAATTTGTTGTTGCTTGGTCCAGCCCATGTAACAAATTTACTTCAAAAAAAAATAGCATGCTCGAAGAAACATTTCATACCACCCCTGTGAACGCCAAAGAGAAAACAAGAAACGCATGGCATGCAGCTCGACAACGATTGCTGCGACAATTGGAAAAGGTCCGATGCTTCGGTGCTGATCTAGAAAATTTTGTTTTTTATCGGTGATAGCCGCTGGCATGCTCGTAGAAATATTTCAGACCACCCCCGTGAGCATCAAAAGAAAATAAGACACATATGGCATGCGGCTCGCCGATGATCGCTGCGACAATCAGATATTTTTTAGAAGTAAATTGGTTACATGGGCTGGACCAAGCAACAACGAATTTACTTTGACAATCTGATAAGGTGCGATGCTTCGGTGCGGATCTGTAGATTTTTTTTGTCGTCTATTGTTGCTAGCATGCTCGTACAAGTATTTCACACCACCCCTGTGAACGCCAAAGAGAAACAAGACACGCATGGCATGCAGCTCGCCAACGATTGCTGCGACATTTGGAAAAGGTCCGATGCTTCGGTGCTGATCTGGAGAATTTTGTTTCTGTCGTTGATAGCTGCTGGCATGCTCGTAGAAGTATTTTAGACCACCCCCGTGAACACCAAAGGAAAATGTGAACATCAAAGAGAAAACAGGTTGCCCCATCCTCTCTCAGGATCTTTTTCAGAAGTAAATTTGTTGTTGCTTGGTCCAGCCCATGTAACCAATTTACTTAAAAAAAACAAAAAAAACAAAGAGAAAATAAGACACGCATGGCATGCAGCTCGCCAACGATTGCTGCGACAATTGGAAAAGGTCCGATGCTTCGGTGCTGATCTGGAGAATTTTGTTTCTGTCGTTAATAGCTGCTGGCATGCTCGTAGAAATATTTCAGACCACCATTGGAACACCAAGGGAAAACAAGACACGCATGAAATGCAGCTCGCCAACGATTGCTGCCACAATCGGACAAGGTCCGATGCTCCGGTGCTCGTCTTGACAATTGTATTTCTGTCGTTTATTGTTGCTGGCATGCTCCTAGAGATATTTCAGACAACCCCCGTGAACACCAAGGGAAAACAAGACACGCATGGAATGCGGCTCACCAACGATTGCTGCGACAATTGGAAAAGGTCCGATGCTTTGGTGTTGATCTGAAATTTTTTTTTCGGTCGTTAATAGCTGCTGGCATGCTCGTAGAAATATTTCAGACCACCCCCGAGAACATCAAGGGAAAACAAGACACGCATGGTATGCGGCTCGCCGAGGATTGCTGCGACAATCGGACAAGGTCTGATGCTTTGGTGCTCGTCTTGACAATTGTATTTCTGTCGTTTATTGTTGCTGGCATGCTCCCAGAAATATTTCACATCAAACCCGTGAGAACCAAGGGAAAACAAGACACGCATGGAATGCGGCTCGCCGACGATCGCGGCGACAATCGGACAAGGTCCAATGCTTCGGTGCTCGTCTTGTCAATTGTATTTCTGTCGTTTACAGTTGCTGGCACGCTCCTAGAGATATTTCAGATCACCCCAGTCAACACCAAAGGAAAACAAGACGCCCATGGTATGCGGCTTGCCGACAATCGCTGCGACAATCGGACATGGTCCGATGCTTCGGTGCTCGTCTTGACAATTGTATTTCTGTCGTTTATAGATGCTAGCATACTCGTAGAAATATTTCATACCACCCCCGTGAACGCCAAAGAGAAAACAAGACACGCATGGCATGCAGCTCGCCAACGACTGCTGCGACAATTGGAAAAGGTCCGATGCTTCGGTGCTTGTCTAGAGAATTTTGTTTCTGTCGTTGATAGCTGCTGGCATGCTCGTAGAAATATTTTAGACCACCCCCGTGAACACCAAAGGAAAATGTGAACATCAAAGAGAAAACAGGTTGCCCCATCCTCTCTCAGGATCTTTTTCAGAAGTAAATTTGTTGTTGCTTGGTCCAGCCCATGTAACCAATTTACTTAAAACAAAAAACAAAAAAAAAACAAAGAGAAACAAGACATGCATGGCATGCGGCTTGCCGATGATCGCTGCGACAATCGGACAAGGTTAGATGCTTCGGTGCTCGTCTGGAGATTTTTTTGTCGTTAATAGTTGTTTGTATTCTTCCTGAAATATTTCAGATCACCCCAGTCAACACCAAGGGAAAAGCAAAACACGCATGGTATGCGGCTTGCCGACAATCGCTGCGACAATCGGACATGGTCCGATGCTTCGGTGCTCGTCTTGACAATTGTATTTCTGTCGTTTATAGATGCTAGCATACTCGTAGAAATATTTCATACCACCCCTGTGAACGCCAAAGAGAAACAAGACACGCATGGCATGCAGCTCGCCAACGATTGATGCGACAATTGGAAAAGGTCCGATGCTTCGGTGCTTGTCTAGAGAATTTTGTTTCTGTCGTTGATAGCTGCTGGCATGCTCGTAGAAATATTTTAGACCACCCCCGTGAACACCAAAGGAAAATGTGAACATCAAAGAGAAAACAGGTTGCCCCATCCTCTCTCAGGATCTTTTTCAGAAGTAAATTTGATGTTGCTTGGTCCAGCCCATGTAACCAATTTACTTAAAACAAAAAACAAAAAAAAACAAAGAGAAACAAGACATGCATGGCATGCGGCTTGCCGATGATCGCTGCGACAATCGGACAAGGTTAGATGCTTCGGTGCTCATCTGGAGATTTTTTTGTCGTTAATAGTTGTTTGTATTCTTCCTGAAATATTTCAGATCACCCCAGTCAACACCAAGGGAAAAGCAAAACACGCATGGTATGCGGCTTGCCGATGATTGCTGCGACAATCGGACATGGTCCGATGGTTCGGTGCTCGTCTGGAGAATTTTATTTTTGTTGTCTAATGTTGCTAGCATGCTCGAAGAAATATTTCATACCACCCTTGTGAACGCTAAAGAGAAAACAAGACACGCATGGCATGCAGCTCGCCAACGATTGCTGCGACAATTGGAAAAGGTCCGATGCTTCGGTGCTGATCTGGAGAATTTTGTTTCTGTCGTTGATAGCTGCTGGCATGCTCGTAGAATATTTCAGACCACCCCCGTGAACACCAAAGGTGTTGAAATACGGGCAGAAATCGCACTGGCACTTGCAAACCTTGCAGCGACTTTGTTACCAGTTTGAGAGCTTTCACCAGCTATAAATACTCTTCAGAATAGCTTCCAGAACTTTCGACAATCTTCTACAACCTCAGATTGTGGGAGAATCCACATCCTTCGAGATGCTTCTAGAAGCTTCCAGATATAAGTACTGTATTATACTCCAAAGGTCCCAGGTTCAAATCCGGCCTCAAACAAAGCACAATATTTTTCATTCTACTCAGAAATACTGAACTCTGTGAGCATGTGCGATATAATGTGCGATGCAAGGCAGACTGAATAATAGCCATATCTCAACACTCCCACGCAGGCTGCCTTGTGAGCACATATGATGTTACGGGTCCAGTGGCAGTACACAATGTAGCTCCCACGTTTTCCAAACTCCAGATACACACAATTGTATGCAAACAAAGTTGTATGTATTGAATAAATGTTTTCTTGCAGCTAACACCTTCCAGCAGTATCCTACTTCACACCCATAGCCTCACGGCAGAAGTTAAACTTCTCTCCTGCCAGGGGCTTTGTGAGCACATCAGCAATCATCAGGTTGGTGGGTGTGTAGGTAAACACCACCTCATTTCGCATCACGCGCTCACGAGCAAAATGGTGGATCACATCAATGTGCTTAGAGCGCAGAGATGAGATGGGGTTGCGCAGAATTTGATTGTACTTTGGTTGTCGGCCAGGATGTTGATAGTCTTGGTGTTGATTCCCAAATCACACAGGAGCTTGCGCAGCCACAGACCCTCTTTGACAGCTGCTGCAGCTGCCATGTACTCGGCCTCAGTTGTGGATGCTGCCACAGTGGGCTGGCGTTTGCTTTGCCAGGAAATTGCACCACCATTTAGGCTAAACACATAGCCGGTGGTGGAGCGGCGTGTGTCGAGGTCTCCAGCGTAGTCGGAGTCGCAGTAGCCGAACAGCTCAAGGTCGCTGGGGCCGCTCCCACCAAAGGTGATGCCATAGTCTGCTGTTGCAGCCAGGTACCTCAGAACACCCTTAGCAGCCTGCCAATGGACAGTGGTTGGGTTGGCCATGTAGCGAGCCAGGGAACCAGTGACAAAGGAGATGTCAGGTCTGGTGCAAACTGACAAGTACATGAGGGAACCGAGCAGCTCACTGTAGGGGTACTTGGCCTTGTCGAGGGGCTCGCCTTCATCCTTGGTAAACTTGATGGAGGCGCTCATGGGAATTGGCCTGATCTTGCTGTCGTCCATGCCAAACTTGGAGATGAGATCATTGGTCATGCGTGGCTGGCTGATCTTGATGGTGCCGCTCCCACGGTCCCTTGTAATGGTCATGCCCAGATAAGAGGAAACCTCGCCCAGGTCGCGAGCATCAAAAGACTCTGACAGGCGCTGCTTGACACCCTTGATCAGAGCGCTGTCCTTGGACGCAATTGGTATGTCATCCACGTACACCAGCAGGTAGATGTCTGCTGTTTTTCCGTTGTAGATGTAGAGACCAGGGTCAGCCTCAGAGGCTCTGTAGCCGTACGACTCCAACTCCCTGTGGAGCCTGTTGTGCCAGGCACGCGGGGCCTGCTTTAGGCCGTACAGGGTCTTGTTGAGGCGGCAAGCCAGAGTGGGGTCACCCTGCACATAGCCCTCGGGCTGGCAGGTGTAGATGTTTTCTTCCAAGTCGCCATTGAGGAAGGCAGTCTTGATGTCCAGCAGGTGGAGGTCCATGTCGTCGGCTGCTGCCTTTGCCAGCAGTGCGCGCAGGGTTGAATACTTGCTGACAGGTGCGAATACCTCGTCATAATCAATGCCCTCTTGCTGCTTGAAGCCTTTGGCCACCAGACGGGCCTTGTAGCGCTCGATGTTGCCGTCTCCGTCTCTCTTGATTTTATAGACCCACTTGACAGGGATAGGCTTGACACCAGCAGGTGGTGTCTCTAGGGACCAGGTGTTGTTGCTCAGCAGGGAAGCCATCTCTTCATCCATTGCCTGCTGCCAAAGGTCTGCTGCCTTTGAGTTGAGGGCCTCGGTGTAGGATTTGGGCTCCTTCAGGTCCACTGCTGCTAACAGAGCAGTAGCTGAGTAGGGAGCAGCAAGGTGTTTGCCATCAGCCACATAGCGATAGGGGTTGAGCACTCCCTTATTTGCCCGGCTGCTGCGGCGCAGCCCAGAGTTGTCGGAGTTCCCAGTGGCAGGGGCTGATTGTTGGCACCAGGCTGGTTGTTGTGGCCAGAGTTGTTGCCAGAATCAGGGCCAGGAGGGTTGTCATTTCCATCATCACTTTCACCATCAGAGTCAGACTCAGAATCAGAGTCATGCTCACCGAGAGGTGGAGGCTCATCGTCACTGTCAGTGTCAGCGCCGTTGTGTGTCTCCATCAGGTCCAGCTTGGTGCTGCTGACCTGGGCGCTGGTGGAGTTTTCATCAAAGGTCACGTCGCGGCTGTCCACCACTGAATTGTCCTCCAGCAGGATCCTGTAGCCCTTGCCATTGATTGAGTAGCCAACCATGTAGCCGGTCTGGCTCTTAAAATCCAGCTTGTTCCTTTTCTCCCTGGGAATGTGGACGAAGGCCTTGCAGCCAAAAACCCTCAGGTGTTCCAGGTTGGGCCGCTTGCCAGTGATGAACTCGTATGGAGTGAGCTCCTTACCAGATGTGGGAGACCTGTTGCGCAGGTAGTTTGCAGTCATAACAGCCTCGCCCCAGGCCTCGGGGGGCAGGTTGGTGTCTGCAAGCATAGATTTTGCTTTCTCAAGCAGGGTGCGATTGAGTCGCTCTGCCTTTCCATTTTGCTCAGGTGTGTAAGGCATGGTGGTTTGGTGTACGATGCCCAGGTTGTCAAAGAAGGATGTCAGGTCCCAGTTGACGTATTCGCCACCATTGTCGGTGCGCACATTAATCACATAGTAGCCAGTTGATTTTTCCAGCATGGTGATCACACTCTTGGTTGCTGCAGCCACGTCGCCCTTGGTCTTGAGCATGCAGACCGCGGAATAGCCAGTGTAGTCGTCGAGGAAGGTCGCCATATAGTTGCTGCCACCAAAGGAGCTGACCGGCATGGGGCCACACACATCCATGTGAATGAGCTCCAAGGGCTTGGATGTCTTGGTGTCTGACGGGTAGAAGGGCTGCCGGTGGTTTTTGCCCATGGCGCAGGACTCACACACCTCATTGGTTGCTGCCTTGATGTCGTTGGCAGTCAGGTCCAGCCCATTGACCATTGAAGGGAGCTTTGCCATATTGTTGTAGCCCAGGTGTCCCAAACGGCGATGCCACAGCTGGGCAGAGGTGCCCTTTGTTGGTGTCACGCCTTGTCGGCGGATCCTTTGGCAACTAAGGTCTTCTATAGCGATTCGACGTAGGCCGTAGTTGTATAGAAGGCTCAGTTAGTTACCAAGGGAAGGCTTCACACAATAGACGAGGCTACGAGGACTTGAAAGGTCTGATGGAAAGACTTCTTAAGTGAATACTTCTTGTTGAGTGAGGAGAGGCCCCCTCTATTTATAGCCTTGGCGAAAACCTACAACGCCTCCTCAACTGCCTACAATTGGAACATTCTGGACCAAGGAAGCTTCTAGACAATCCTAGAACATACTACTTCCGGAAACATCTACATCCTTCCGGAGACTTCTAGAACTTCGGGAACATCTGGAACCTTCTGGAAACATCCAGAACCTTCTAGAGCCTTCCAGAAACTTCCGGTTCCTTCAACCTTACATCATGCCCCCTCCCCAAGGAGCAACGTCCTCGTTGCTTACCCATCAGCCACGTCGACGCACCTGCCTGCGTGTGCTGCGGGTAGCCACCTCCTGCTCTGGGGTCGCATGATGAGAGGCTTCATACTCATCTATCAAGCTCTGCTCAATGTTGCTTGCTGGCTCCCATGAATCATCCTCTGGGCCACAATTGAGCCAACGGACCAAGTACTTGATAATCCAGCGCCGGCCGACTCGCTCACGCCGCTTGTCAAGGAGCTTGTCTACCAGCCACTGGTCGTCATCAGGGTACACGAGCACGGGTGCAGAGTGTCCTTTGTGGTCAGGGAACTGCGCATCTTCCTTCCATGGCCGGAGTAAGCTGATGTGGAATACAGGGTGAATCTTGAGAGAAGCAGGAAGCTTCAGCTTGTAGGCCACCGGATTGATGACCTTCTCCACCGTGAAGGGGCCAATGAAGCGAGCTGCGAGCTTCTTGCTCATCGTGGATGGTAAATTGAGGTTGATTGTGGACAGCTTCACCTTGTCTCCGACTTGGAACAGGTAGTGTTGTCGCTCCTTGTTGGCTGCGCGCGCTTGGCGCTCATGGGACTCCCGAAGCTTGGCCTTGGCATGCTCAATTGCGTCCGTCATTTCCTGAGCACGCATCTGCGCTGCTGGCACGATCACATCTGCCAAATCAATAGGTGAGGACACATTCTGACCATACGCCAAATAGAAAGGCGTGTAGCCCGTAGAAGGACTGACTGAATCATTGATAGCAAACTCCGCCAAATCTAGGTAATCATCCCAATCATCCTGGCGAGGTGAAACAAAGTGGCGTAACACCTCTTCCAAGGTGCGGTTCGCACGCTCACTCTGGCCATCAGTCTGCGGGTGAAAAGCTGTAGAAAACCGCAGCTCAGTGCCAAGAGCTTTGAACAATGCCTGCCAAAAGTGGCTCAGAAACCGCCGATCCCTGTCAGAGATAATGACACGAGGCAAACCATGGTGCTTATACCATGTACGCACAAATACGTTGGCGATCGCCTCCGCTCCTGCAGTCTTAGTGGTGGGTGCAAAGTGGACCATCTTTGTCAGGCGATCCACAAAGGTCACCACCGCATCATGCCCCTCCTTGGTAACAGGCAGATCTGTGATCAAATCCATGGTAATCTGCTCCCATTTTGCCGTAGGCACAGGTAAAGGCTGCAGAAGACCAAGAGGTCGCTGCATCACAGGCTTATTGCGCTGACATGAAGGACATGCCACAACATAAGAATAGACAGAACGGCTCATGTGCGGCCACCAAAATCTCCTGGCCACACGTTGCAGGGTCTTGGTGTGGCCAAGATGTCCTGCACTTGGACAGTCATGGCACTCGGCAATAATGCGCTTCCTGAGCTCGGGAATTGCTGGGATAGCCACGCGATCCTGGAAGTACCACAACCCATCATGCATCCACAGACCTGGCATCACGTCATCATAGTAGTGATCCTTCTCATATCCAGCCTGAATCTCCTCTTTCAAGTTGCTAGGCACAGATGCCGTAGCAAGCTCAATTGAGGCGAGATCCGGGCGCCGTGACAGAGGATCTGACAAATTCTTAGCTCCCTCCTTGTAAGCAATCTCCGTACCACTGTAGTACGACTCGATCCACTGACTCCACTTGGCCTGTCGTCGAGAAAGATCATGCTTCTTGTTGAACCAAGTATGATTCAGGTGATCAGAGTTGACCTTGAAGGGAACTCCTTCCAGATAGCAACGCCACTGCTGTAGAGCGTAGTAGATTGCAAGCATCTCCCGATCTCCAGTGGGGTAGTTGCGCTCTGTTGGCGAGAGCTTCCGTGACAGATAAGCCACGGGTTGCAAGCCCTTGCCCTGATTTTGAAGTAGTACCGCTCCAAGCGCAAACTTGGAGGCGTCGGTGTAGACCTCATAAGGCAAGCTCGGATCAGGCGTCACCAGTACAGGTGCGGACACCAATGCCTTCTTGAGCTCGTCGAAGGCCCGACCTTCTACATCATCCCGCCAGTGCCACTTGATGCTCTCCTTGGTGAGCTCCGTCAACGGGTACGCCTTTTGAGCATAGTGCTGAATGAAGCGCCGGTAGTAACCAGTCAAACCGAGAAAACCTCGCACTTCACGCACAGTGCCAGGTGTCGGCCACTCCGTAACCGCTGCCACCTTCTTGGGATCTGGCTTAATGCCGTCGGCACTGACGACATGTCCCAAGAAATCGATTTCGCTGAGCCCAAATGCACATTTGTCAAGCCCCACATAAAGCTGATTCTCCCTCAAAACCGCGAGTACCTTAGCCACGTGCTCCAAATGCTCCTCAGGTGTCTTGGAAAAGATCAAGATGTCATCCAAGTACACCACCACGAACTTATCAAGATATGGCTGCAAAATCTTATTCATCAAATGCTGAAAAGTTGCGGGTGCGTTGGTCAACCCAAAAGGCATAACCTTCCACTCAAAGTGACCATAACGCGTCCGGAACGCGGTTTTTGGCACATCTTGCTCAGCAATGCGGATCTGCCAATAGCCACTTTGAAGATCAAGCTTGCTGAATATCGTCGCCCCATGAAGCTGATCCATCAGCTCGTCAATGCGAGGCAAAGGATAGCGGTTTTTCACCGTTATCTTGTTCAGCGCCCGATAGTCAATGCACATACGAAGCTTACCATTCTTCTTAGGAACAAAAAGAATGGGTGCTCCATACGGCGACTTGGAAGGTTGGATGAACCCCATGTCAATCAGGTCCGTTAGTTGTCGCTTGACCTCCGCCAGCTCCAAAGGGCTCATGTGATAAATACGTAGGTAAGGGGCTTGGCACCAGGCTCCAGCTCAATCTCATGTTCCACACCTCGGGATGGAGGTACACCTTTTGGCAGTTTGCCAAAGATGGCTGAGTACTTGTGAAGTACCCCCTTCATCCGTTCAACCCACTCGGGATCCCCCGAAGGAAGGGAGAGGTCATCTATCGCACGGATAGTTGGGTCCTCCTCAACCTCCTTGAGGATGGCAAGGTAAGCAATTGCGCCCTTGCGTAACTCCCGCTTGAGTTGAAGTGCAGACAACAAACTGACACCGGGAGTTGTCCTCTCGATGTTAGAGGGTTGCTGCAAGGTGTATGTGACGTCCCTCTTTTCAATGGTGATGGTGTTAGACACCCAGTCGATGGCAGGGTTGTGAGCAGTCAACCAAGGCTTGCCAAGGATGATGTCGTATGGTGCCAGCTGAGTGACGGTAAAAGGCCTCCGGTCCTTGAATTGTCCAATACGGAAACGTAGGTCAGGCACGACCGTCCCCGCATCTTGCAGTGAACCGTTGGCGAGCCTCACTTGACGTCGATGGAGCTTGAGAGTAGGCAATCGGAACTTCATCACCACCCTCGGATCGATGTAGTCCTCACTCGCACCTGAGTCTACTAGCACATCAAGCACCTCGCCGCGGCACTTGGCCTTCAGACGAATGAGCTCATGGCTAGCAGGCTCAAGACCACCTAGCTCCATGGCGGTGCACGAGTCTTCGGCCTCGGGTGCAGTGAGTGTCTCCAGCTCCTGCTTCGCCGGCAACTCCTCCTCCCATGGCCTTGGCTTCACTCCTGTGTTCACGGGCGGATCCCACAGGATGATCACCGGCCATTGAGAAGCTTGCTCCACCCACCTGTCCCCGGATGGGATAGAGAACAAGCCCTCCGTTCCCGCAGGGTACTCGTGAATTACCCTCATCCCCTGCGTCAGCTTCCACCACGGCTTCCTGTCCCACTTGGGCAGGATAAACACGCCGCATGTCGTCTCCGGTGCGGTCTTCTTACAATCCAGGTAGTGCCTCAGATATTGGCCAGCATGCCGGAAAGGCACATTCAGCCATACTGACTCGCCGCTGACATTAGCCTTGCGGAAGTCAGTGAAGCCCTTGTAGAACTTGTCAGCCTGGGCAGTCTCCTCACGTGCGCAGGCGTCCACTGAGAATGGCCCGTAAGCATCGGCATACTTGACCTTCTCCAGGCGGTTGAACGGCCAGTAGGTACAGTCCCGCAGTCGTCCACAACGACGGGTACCCGCTTTTCCCTGGGCTGCACTGGATGCTCCAGGCTCACTAGGCCTTTGTGAGCCTTCTACCTGGCGTGAGTCTCTCACAGGCGCACGGGGCTGAGCTGGTAAGCACGTTTTGTGCTGCAGGGATCATGAGGACTGAGAGGTGTTAGTTTGATTAGGCTGTTGTCATCAGGGCTCAAGTGCATGGTAGTGTGATCTCGCCCTACTAAAGCAGATACAGCTTGGCTTGAATGCCAGCTGTTTGATTGTACGGGAGCAACGTTTGTGCATGCGCGTTTGCCCGTGTGCCACTTGGGTGCCGGTGAATCACCATCCTACGTGTGAATGCTGTCCGGGAACAGCGAATTAGATATCGAAAGAAATTATACTCACATATATTCGATTGTGCCGATTCCTGTCGACGAACCGTTCACTGCGATAGATTCAAATCTGGCCATGGCGAATGGCGTTGCGGTGCTGAAGCTGTTGGCCGAGCATGGTATAATGGTACCAGACGATGACTTAGAGGCGGTAGCTGCAGCCCTGGATGGGCTCACCCTGGCTGCCGGAAATGTGCAAGACGCAGCAGCAGCGGCAGCTGGGCCCATGCATGACAGCAGCAGCGGTCAAGAGGGGAAGGCTGAGTTGGAAGCATTACGCATGGACGTATCTGATATGAAGGCATTGGTTGAGCAGCAGCAGACCATGATTGGTCGGCAGCAGGCAGCCATGGAGCGCTGCTGTGCGCACAGCCCTTTTTCCCGCCTGCCTCCTCTTCAGCAGCAGCAGCGGCCGCGCCTGGCGCTGGGGCAGCTGCTGGGCTGGATTTCCTGCCAACGGACACCACCAACGGCAACATCGCCAAGTCCATGCCGGAGATTGAAGAGCAGGCCAAGGGACTGCTGGCAACGGGGCTTCCTGCAAGCGGCGTCTCTGCTGGTGGGTTGTGTGATCTGCTGCAGGAGCCTGAGCTGGGGGCTGGTGTGGTTTGCGGTGATGGTGGAGTGTCTGGTGTGGGTGTGCAGCACCTGGCTGCTGGTGTGCGTGGCGCGGCTGGCAGCGGTGCTGCTGCGGCTTTCAGCTGCAGCAGCGCCTGCATGGAAGGGGTTAGGAGTCAGAAGGTGTTCTATGGGGTGGAGCATTTTGCTGGTAGCGGGCTTGAGGGGGCTGGGCATGTTGAGAACGTGCTGCGCGTGGAGCAGGGCAGCGGTAGGCTCATTGCGGAGCAGTCGCTGGGATCTCTGCCAGCACGCACGAGTGTGTGCTCCGATGCGGAGCTGCTGCGCAAGCTGCCTAACTTTGTGTGCTGGGAGGATGCGGAACAGCGTTGGGTCACTGGCTTTAAGGCAGCAGGTTACCTGCAGGGCAGCGAGCTGGTGGCATACGAGACTGTGTTCCGCCCGCGTATGCGGCAGGCAGCAGCGGAATACATGATGGGGTCGAGCAGCATGTGGCTGCTGTTCCTTTTGTATGACAGAGATGTGCGGCTGAAGGTGTTCAATAAAAACAGCAAGCTGATGTTTGGGAGTACGCAGAGCGTCTTCAGCTGGGGAACACTAGATGGGGTGATTGACTATAGGCTGCTGGTCAAGCACCAGTATGCGCTTGAGGCAGCCAAGGCTGCAGTCGGCAGCAAGCAACCCAGCCCTACCGCGCCGCCGCGACAGGTGCCGCAGCTGCAGATGTCAGGGCTCAAGGACATGCTGCAGCAGCTGCTGGGTCAGCCACTGCAGCCGCAGCGCTTCCGGCGCGGTGCCAGCAGAGGAGGCACGGCAGGATTGATGCAGGAGATTGAGCCGCTGCTGCCGGCTGGTGTTGGCCGCAATGATGTGTGCCTGAACTACTGGCAGCATGGGTCCTGCACCAGGCACGAGTGCAAGTTTGCGAGCAAGGGCCACTGCTGCATGCTGTGTGGGGCGGCCAACCATGGCGGCAGCCAGTGCCGCAGGAGGGGTGGTGCGTTCTAGGGGCGCGGCCCGTCGGTGGAGGAGTTTCAGGGATCTTGTGGTGGAGGTATGTTGGCCGGCAATGCGTTGGCAGCGCTGGTGTGCTGCGCGCTGCTGGCGGTGGTAGCAGCTGCGAATGCTGCTACTGCTGATGTCACTCCTGCTGTGTCAGGTTATGTGAAGGACTTTGGCATGCCTTGAACTGCGTCCAGGGCAGCAGATGCGTGCTGCAGTCAGGTTGTGACTGCTGTTTGTTTGGATGCTGCGAGCAGTGCTCCCGGGAGTCCGTGTGCGGACTGTTGCCGGTGTGGGAATGTACCCACCAGCGGTACTGCGTGTGTCTCGCCTGCTGTGTCAGGTGCTGTGGGTGAGATTTGTGTCACGCCTGCTGTGTCAGGTGATGTTGGTGAGATTTGTGTCGCGCCTGCTGTGTCAGGTGCTGTTGGTGAGACTCGTGTCACGCCTGCTGTGTCAGGCGCTGTTGGTGAGATTTTGGTCCCGCCTGCTGTGTCAGGTGCTGTGGGTGAGATGTGCGTTACGCCTGCTGTGTCAGGTATTGTGGGTGAGATTTGTGCACCATCTGCTGGGTCAGGTGCAACACCTGCTGGGACGGGTGTAGTGCGTGGAGTTGCCAGTGTGGTTGGTGGTGGGGGTAGCTTCACTGATGATACCTGCAAGGATGCTGGAGCAGCCACCACCTTTGTGCAGGCGTTGTGGGGCGTGCAGCCCGTGCAAGAAATCTGGGACATCAATTGGGCAGGCTGGGTCTTGCCAAATTGCGTTGCATCTGTGAAGCGTGTCACAGACCCTGCCTGTGTGACCAGTGCGGTCAACATGTCTGGTTGGTGGCGCAGGTTGCTGCCACATCAGCAGCAATTTGTGGACCAAATGCGAAGCCGGTGGCCGTTGTCGGTCCATGTGTGGCAGCCTGTGTTGGGTGGTGACCATGATTGGTCTTTCTTGTCGGCGGTGTTGACTGAAGGCGTGTCAATTGTTCACCCGCAGAATGTGCCAATGGTTTCTGTGGCTCACAACTATGCGTCTTTTAACGAGTGCGCGGCCGCCTGTGGTGCGGTGTTTGCGTCAGAGCTTGAACGTGGCTTGATTACAGCAGCCCCGAGTGGTTTGCGTCACAGTGGGTGCATCCATTGGGTGCAGTGCCAAAGAAGAACGGAGGTGTCCGGATAATACACGACTGTTCATATCCTCGTGGTGCGTCTCTCAATGATGCACAGTCATACTTGTACTTGCCCTGGGCGTCCATTGACAGCATTCTGCGGGAAGTGACCCCATCGTGCTGGATGGCAGGCATTGATATACAGGAGTACTATCGGAACTTCCCTGTGAACCCGGTTTGTTGGCCCTTGCAGTGTTACAGAGATGCGGAGGGGCAGCTGATTGTGGACAGCCGTTTGCAGTTTGGGCATAGGATGGCCCCTGAGGTGGCTGGGCGTTTCTCGGCGGCGCTGCAACGGCGCCTGATGTCCGAGTTTGATGCGTCTGTGACAGCGGTCATGGATGATTTTACAATCATCAGCCCCAAGCAGGACAAGTGCTTGGCGGCGTGGCGTGGCTCCTGCAGCAGGTTGGAAGGTCTTGGCTTCAAACTCAGCCAAGGGCCAGGCAAGACTGAGCCGCCTGCTCATGTCAAAGTGTCTTTGGGTTTAGAGATTGATTCTGTCTCGATGACGGTGGGCTTGTGCCCGGTTAAGTTGGCAAAGTTACGTGATGTATGCCAACAGTGTCTGGCGTCTAAGTTTGTGACGCGCAAGCAGCTGGAGAAGCTTCTGGGTTTCTTGATGTGGGTGAGCCGTGTCGTGTATGCAGGCATAACATTTTGTCATAACCTGCAGGTGACAATGCACCGGCTGCGCAAGCCGTCACACCGCGTACGCATGTCAGCATGGCTGCGCTCTGAGCTACTGTGGTTGTTGAATGTGGCGCCGTCGCTGAATGGCAAACATCAAATCTTGCCGGCTATGCCTGTGAAGTGGGCGCAGTTTCAGACGGATGCATCTTTGACAGGTGAAGGCGGTGAGCCATGTGTGGGCATTTGGCTGCAGGGTGCGTACAACTCATTGTCGTGCACGCAGCTCTGCAGTTGCTTTGCTGATGTACCAGAGAAGACTGCGCATATCTCTGTGTGGGAGATGTATGCGGTGGTGGTGTGTGTGCGTTTGTATGGGGATTACATGGCAGGCCGCTACTGGCGGGTGCGGACGGATAATAGCCAGGTGGTGGCATGGTTCATGAAAGGTGATGCGCCGCCTCACCTAGTGTCTTTGTGGCTGAAGGAGATGGCCACACAGTCCGTGCAGCTCAGGTTCCGTATCGGGGCGAAGCACATCCCTGGTGCTGCCAACTGTATGGCAGACGCGTTGAGTCGATGTGCTTGGAGTGTGGTGCATACGCTACCGCAGCGCTGGGTTGTTTCACAGTCAGAAGATTGGCTGCTGGTACCTGACGCTGCTGCGCCTCCTTTGACCTACAGGGGCGGAGTGCTTCCCGCCAGGAGTGGCGGCGACACAGCCGAGGCTGGCACTGCATCAGGAGGCGCTGGGCTATTTGAAGCATGACTTGGCTGATTCCACTCTGGGGCAGTATCAGCAGTCGCTGAAGTATGTGGTGCGCGTGCTGCTGCTGGGTTTGCTGCCGATGCTGTGGGCCCCGCAGGAGCTGGTAGTGTGTTGGGTAGTGGCGTTTTTTGCACGGTCCGCGTCTTACAAGACCATTGTGAACTACTTGAAGGCTTGGACATACTCCCTGGGCGTGCATGGCTGGGATGTGAGTGTGTGAAAGGCGATGCGGCAAAGCCCAAGCTGCCCATCACCCCGGCCCTGTTACTCAAGTTTGTGCGGGCGCTGCCGCTGGGCGGCCCTGCACTTGCTCTGGGGGCAGCAACACTGGTGGGATTCTTTGGCTTTCTCCGCAAAGGGCATTTGTGTGTGGACGGTGTTGGGCTTGGAGCTGTGTCTATGGCAGTGCTGCGGCGCAAAAACTTTGTGTTTGACCATGCGGCTTACCGTGTGCATATCACAGTTACCATGTCAAAGACCAACCAGTTTCGGCGGCGGCAGCAGGTCATCACCATTCAAGGGGTGAAGGGACACGTTTTGGACCCATACGCCTGGCTGCAGAAGCTGTTCACCTTGCATCCTGCAGATGGGGATACACCGGCGTTTGGTCATGTGCAGGGTGGTGTGTATGTGCCCCTGACATACTCTCGTCTGCTGGTGGGTCTGAAGGATTTGATTAAGGCGTGGGGCCTGGACCCCTCTGCATATGGTGGGCACTCGCTGCGGCGAGGCGGCGCCACGTGGGCCTTTCAATGCGGGGTGCATCCGCTGTTCATTCGCATACAAGGTGACTGGCAGTCTGACACGTGGTTGCTGTATGTCGGCATGTCGGCAGCGCAGAAATGTGCTGTCACGCGCATGATGCAGGAGAAGATCGCAAGCCTGCCTGGTGCAGCAATTTGAGTGAGGTGGGAGTG